>CALYMY010000208.1:0-60397 GCA_944548615.1 Micropterix aruncella
GGGGTTAATCCAATTACATACCTACATAATAATTAAATTAATGTTGTAATATGTTTCGTATTTGTGGTTCTATAAAAAGTCACAATGATACAAAATAAATAAATCCCGAGCCATTCTTTCCAAAATATACTCTTAACCCATCGTTAGTCGCAACGAATCGTTTAGATGCAAGATTTTTGTATTTGGCTGCGATTTCGGATGCTTGCACTCCCCTGACCTTGCGCTCCCCTCTACCTTCCTGGTTTGTTGCTACCTTCCTAGTTTGTTGCTATACTATCAAAAATGTTAATAGTGGTCTACGAGAAAAAAAGTTTGGGAACTTCTGTTATAGACACAAAAAAAAAGTCGTTAATGTTTTTTGGAGTGGTAAAATTTACTGAACAGCTTTTTTAACTGTATGTCTGACAAACTTCTTTCATATCGACTGGATTGAATTCAAAATTAAATGTAGGTGCGCTATTCGTTCGTGCATGAATCTACGTGTGTGTCGGGTAGATTTTAAATTTACAATAATATAAACATTAGAAAATTTTACTAAAATAATAATACCTCATGGGGTCAAATATCATATTTCATTATCAAACTCTCTTTAAAATATTATATTTAAAGATATGATGTAGTAAGTTAATATTAAAAACAAGCTTTAATTAAAATGCTCTGTCCCCAGGCCAACCCTGGGTGCAGCAGCCATGTCATAGTGGCAGTTATAACGGGCTATCATAACTGAATGCTATACAGAATTTCGTGTTTGTGCTGTTAACCGTTGAGGAGTCTCCTGAATGCAGCAGTCCTATTGAGCTAAAACTTAGAACGGGCTATCCTAATTTAATGCGTAAACAAAATTTCTTTTGTGTGCTGTTGACCGTTGAGGAGTCCCCTCGCCGGGAGCAACCAGTCATGTCATGGTGAAATTTAAAATGTGCTATAATATTTGAATGCGTATACAAAATTGTGTGTCTCTGCTGTTGACCGTGTAAGAGTAGCTTCTTCAGGAGCCTATATTGGGTGTAGAATCAGGTCATCTCACCATAAACATTCATTGTCATCGGAACTGAGCCAACAAGTAAAATTTCAAATTCAGAGGATAAGAGGAAGTTTTTATAATTCAGCCTGCAAGATTTGACCTAAACAAACTAACATACATTCATACATACTAACAAACATTGCAAGGTAAATAAAAGCTTATCAAAAAGCTTGTAAAAATAACACTCACAGGTCTCACAGGCCAACCCTGATACTTGTGTGACCTAAGGTAGCCCAGGTACTGTTTAAGTAAATGTAATATGAATAAGCTTGTTGTCTTATTTTATAGGATTTCGTATTATGTTTAAAATATTTCTACATTCACTTAGAGCTTGAGCAAAGGTACATTTTAACGGCTAAGATGAACAGAAGTTATGACAGTCTACAAGTGGCTATTTTTAGGCCCGTGACGTCTGCCGCTGGGTAGCTGCTCTTTAGCGGGACTGCACGTCAAAGATAATATAAGCAGTGGGGTGGTCACCTACAACGGGCGAACCCGTCATCCTAGGAAGGTATAACGATATTTGTCGTTTTTTTAACCTGAGATGAACGTAGTCTTGGGAACGGAAACAGTCCACCGTCTAGCTACGCCAACTAGCCCGCGAGAGTCTAACGCTTTACCGCGTGGCACTGGGAAGTTGACCCAGCGGGCAGCATAGCACCCTCACTACCAGATTAGGCAGAATTTCTCCGTCTTCCCGTCTGGTTACGGGTCACTTGCGCAGCCTGTACCTGATCTGAAAACAGCGGTAATTCAGTGGAAATTTATCGCCGACCATGGCGTCCTTAGCCCGTCTATCTCTCGGGATCATGTAGCCAATTGGTCGTTTCAAAATTGGCTGACATCAGGTCAACATCCACCCCCGCGTTTTAGGAAATAGTATATCATTACCAGTGCCCAGTAGAATTGCTGACGCCGCACTGTGCGCAAAGCGCCCAGTTGCCCGAATGCCATCCCCAGGGGAACTGCTACCGTGGCACGAGAAACATAGTCTGTATCGGAGTAGGCCCTCTTTGTGGAGGCTACTGGATAGGAGTAAAACCGTGAGTTGAGTCGACTAGATATAACGAGCAGGTCTTAATGGCCTAAATGACCGTAAACAACCAGAAGAATATAAGCACTACGTAATACTCTAGAACTATACAAACGGAAAATCGAAGTACCTAGGTACATTTTTGTGCCGCTTATTAATGCTATACTGACGGCCCCACAACCGCAGACAATTTATTTTACCTTATCCGGTAGTAATTGGATTGGAGTATTTTAACCAAGATTGTCATCCCTGAAAAAAGATGGGGTTTGAGTTCCACAAATAAATCGATATATTGTTGTCGGTTCAAATCATTTAT
Organism: Micropterix aruncella; assembly: GCA_944548615.1. Classification (NCBI taxonomy): domain Eukaryota; kingdom Metazoa; phylum Arthropoda; class Insecta; order Lepidoptera; family Micropterigidae; genus Micropterix; species Micropterix aruncella. Next base: position 2,374 of record CALYMY010000208.1, read on the forward strand.
ATTGATATTTAGATGTCATTCGCACAAAAAATAAAAACAATTTAAAAAATTTGGAAATATTCATTTTTGTAGAGAACTTATACAACGTTTTAATTAAATAATTACAAATTAACAAACACTAATATCGGCGGTATGATTTCAATAGTTTTGCTAATAATTTAGCTATCATAGTATCACGCGGTCATCATGTATATAAACATGTGTATGTATGTAGGCGAGTTGGGCCCTTGGCGTATCAGTTTTATATGCATCAGAGCGATTGTTGGTTAGGCAATCCGCAAGCAACACATATAAAAACACTGGATGAAATAATGTATAAAAACAACAACAACAATAGTCTACCTTAGATCAGGTGACACCTAGTCAAAATAGACAAAAAATATCCATGTAAATAATGAATAGTTTTTGTTGATAAATAGTTTTGAATGTCAATATTTACGGAATTAGGCTTTATATTTGGATACCTAAATGGAGTATGATTTTCAGAAAGATTTTGCATGCTCCTGCATTTAGGGGGTTGAAAGACGTAATATCATATGCGGAGCGAAACGGTGGCTGTTATCGTATAATTTCTCAAAACAGAGAATACCAGTTAGTTGACCTTAGTATCGAAACGAAGTATCAAATCACAAATCTTCGAAACAAAGATCCTTGACTCATGATAAAACATAAAATTCAGTTTTAAAAAAAGGTTTTTAATCCAAAAGTAGATATAGCCAACCCATTTCGAGGCGCAAAGGGTGTTATGTGCCCTTTAATAGGCTTTAAAACAGCTAAGAGAACAATAGAGGATTTTTCCCTGTCTAGACAGTTTTCAACTATGCCAATGAAGTTGAATTATATAGAGTGTTTATCGATTGGAAGGGCTCTTGAAAGCAGACTTGAGGTGTGGGCCCTTGAAAGCAGACAAGGGCGAGTTCATTTATCAACCCTATTCTAAAATAGGCACAATAAGTTTATTATGACTAAATTCGTAATATTTGCTAAAATAACATTTTACTCAGTTTCATAATTGAGATTAGTATACCTCCGAATTATTCGAGCGAAAGTCTTACAATATGTTTAGAATACTATATTATATTATATTTGGAATAGTAGCAAGTGTTAAAGTGACAACAGCACTAGATAGCGCTTGTTCTTGTCCGAAAGGTTGGACTTCAGGTTTTGACGAATTACTTAGTAAAGTGTTATTCAAACTACGCAAGCGATTCGATGTCCAAATTCATTTCGACGACTTCTCATCTTGTCATGTCAACTGTCTGCTGAAAAACAGCAATAAATTAACCAAGCAAGTGATTTTAATTTTATAATATGATTGATGAAATATAATAATAGATGGACAATTCGATGGTTCACTATAGATTCCAAATAATATAATTATTTTAATTCCAGAAGAGACTCCGGATACGAAGGCACTTTGAAACCAGTAACCCTACATAAATGTTTACAATTTGATGGCATTGATAATGTATGTAATAGGAGTATAGCACCGGCAGTGGCACATTTTATACTACTTGATAATCCATGGAACTTCGACACTTGCTGCGGTACTACGCTTAAAATCAATCATCAAGATATATTAATTGTCACAGCTAAAGAGTTTAAAAAGAAACGCCTGCAATTGAAAACTTCGCACAATCAAGGCGTGTATGACGCGGACCCATTAGAATCATTTTGGAATCAAAAGAATATGGATAAAAGCGGAGGAGTTCATATTTTAGAAGTGACAAAGGATTCTATCGAATCTTATAAAGTTTGTTATTATTGCGGAGAGTATGAACGGAAATTGGTTAAACTGTGGAAAGTCAACAAGGAACAGAGACTTGAAAACGAAGATTTTTATTTCAGACCATTGTCATTTGATAACTTCAATGGTCACATGTTCAGATTGGGGTTCTCATTCGGAAAACTGCATCTACATTTTACTAATAGCACTGTAGTAATTGATGACCGAGGAGAAGAAGGTATTCGATGTCACCCTTGCTTGGGACCTGGAGGACTACTCATCACTGAGATGGCCAAGAGATTAAACTTTCAGTTTAACCTTTACCACCACCCACTCGATAATACTCTTACAATTGCTCCATCAGATCTTATCATCGAAAACATATTCAATGGAGATCTTGATTGGGGAGTTGGTGGAATAACATACACCGCTGATCGTAGAAAGAAAGTGGACTTTTTATCTTTTTTGCTAAACGATCCATACACCGTTCTCTATTATAGCAAAGAGAGCAATTTAGATCGAAGTAAGTATTACTATAAAATCGAAGACTATCGCGGTTGTTTGGCATTATAAATAGGATAGAAAACGAATTTACCGCGTGAAATTTGTAGGACCCGACGTTTCGGTGACGTTGCAGCTGCCGTTGTCTAGGGTAGACTGAAGAGCTGTCAGTCCGTTGTTTTGCGGGTAGGCCACAAACCGCTGCCGCCACTGCGTAGGTTATAACGGTGGTGGGGGGCCGGGCTCGGAGCGCGGGAATTTTTAAAATCCGTCTTGCACACAACACTCACTGTATCCTGTTTTACGTCTTTGCGTTCGGCGTTCGGCGGCGGGAACATTTTAAGAAGAGGGTTCCACGTAGAAGAGAGTTTGTAGCCGTCATCTCTATTGAAGTTCGGAGGTCTTCTTATTTCAATGGCTTCCCGGATCATGCGAGGAAAGTAGAATTGTTCCTTGGATAGAACAATGGGATTTTGAAACTGCATCCAGTGGTTACTTCCGCTATCCAATATATGTTCGCAGATCGCCGATTTTTCTCGCTGAACGTTTTTAACAGCTTTGATGTGTTCTGTCAGTCGCGTGGCTATGGACCGTTTCGTTTGTCCAACGTAGGCTAGACCGCAGCTGCATTCGACTTTATACACACCCGGGGTTTGCAGTGGTATTACATCCTTTACAGGCCTCAAAAATCGAGCTATATTTTGGGTCGGTTTGAAGATCGTTTTTATATCGAATCTGTTTAGCATCTTACTTATTCGATCAGTCACGCCCTTGACGTATGGTAAGAATGCTCTTGATCTGCTCGGTTTTTGAGTTTCGTCCGTATTAGATCGTGTGCGTGTCTCGTGATATTTTCCGTATCCATTTTTCCTAAGGACATCATTGACATGTTCCATCTCCTTCGGAAAATGCTCAGTGTCGCATAGATCGCGTGCTCGATTCACGAGCGACGTTTGCACTGAACGTAGATGGTAGGGATGATGGTGTGAGCTTGCATGCAAATATCTGTCCGTATGTGTGGGCTTCCGATATACCGTATGTCCGAGAGTATTGTCACTTCTCCTCGTCACTTTGACATCCAAAAATGGTAAGGAGCCGTCCTTCTCTACTTCATAGGTGAAACTGATTTTTGGGTGTATGGAGTTTAGATGACCCAGGAATTCTTTCACCGTTTGAATGTTGCCTTTCAGGATGCAGAAGGTATCATCCACGTAGCGAAGCCTCTGCCAGAGGTATTTTTTCTCTGATGTTTTGATATTTTGCTCTATTTTCTGTAACGATATTCTATTTCAGTATAATTTTAATAGTTGATGAACACACCCTATTCTGTCGTATATTTTATTCTTTATTGAAATATTGTAATGGTTTTGGTCTCTTAAAAATGAAGTAATAAGAAGTACTTGTTTATGATTATGATTGTTTATGATTGTATATGTTTATGATTGTATAATTTTAATTTATAATTGTATAATTTCTGACTTATCTCTCCAATTTGCAAAATACTTATGCACAAAAACTATTTAATATTATACATTTCTGTCTACAGTAAAGATAATTCTAAGACCATTCGACACAACGGTATGGCTAGCGATTATTTTATCGATTCTCTTAATTTGGATTTTCTTCAAATTCAGTACAATTAGGAGTAATGAGAGCACGAAACATCCCAATCAAATAACGATTCTCGTAAGATATATCACAATAATATATATTGAAATCCATAGTAAAAGAAATAAAATCAATTACTTTTGCAGAATGTTCTTGGTGTGCTTGCGGAACACCCAATAAATGGTTATATTTATCCTTCAATACGGTTACAAGTCGCCATGTGGCTTTTGTTAAGTATATCGTTAGACGCGATTTACAAGACACGATTGGCATCAATAGCAATCAAACCCTCTGAAGTAAAGAAAATGTCTTTGGATCATATGAGCCAGAACGGTTATACGTTTCTGATTGATAATGTAAGCTAAGGAGAGATATTAGCTAGTTAAGAAATGGTGGCTATACTGATAATAAATATGATTTATTTTACAGAGCACATCTACATTTGGCATGGCATTTTTAAATTCTTCAGTAGATATACGCATGAGAAACTTCTTCAGACATTCTCGCAACGATATTGACTTTTGCCAGGGTCTGCGTTACATGATGACCGAAAACGCAGTTATTTTTGACGAGAAACAAGTGCTGTGGATGAATTTAATGACACTATGCTCCACCGATGTCTATGTGTCGAAGGAGGTGAAGAACTTCTACATCCACCCCGAAATCATCGTACAATCATACCAGTCCTGGCCCATGAAAAAGAACTGCCCTTTCCAAGGCACTATCAACCGTATAATAGCGCGAATAAAAGCTAGCGGCATATTTCAGAGATGGATAGATAAGGATGTCATGACTAACATGATACAAGAATTTGTGTATAATAGTAAACTTCCTCCAACTATCAAAGCGCTGCAAATCAAAGACGTTTTAGGAGCTTTTTCGGTCTTGTTTATTGGATTTCTGGTATCATTTGTGTGGTTTACTTTTGAAGTTTTTCTTTGTCGATGTCGCTAATTGTATGCACCTCTTTAGGAATGTATCGTCATTTAAAACCGAGTGCGCTCTTTCTCATTCTCTCATAAAACCAAATACTAAAAATTAAAGAAAACAACACCTAATAACATCTAGCTTTATCACTTTTCTTATAGACTGTTCTTTCAGATCAGAAGCGTTGGAGAAGTCTGTGTATAGAGCATGAACCTGTATACGTTTAGATATAGACTTAAGAACAGAATCAGTCAAGGTGATAATGTCAGCTTCTATATACCTTGATATGAAAAATCCGTGTTGCCCTGGGACTATGATTAAACGGCTGCGAATAATTGGTCGAACCGTCGAATGCATTTTTTTTCATGAACTTACTAAATATTGGAAGTTTTGATATGGGACGATAATTTTGAACATAATGTACAAGCCTAGTTTTTATATTGGATATATTTTTCTCCATATTATGGGACAAACGCCTACTAATAATGATTTGCGAAACAATTTTGTTAGTATAGCAACCAAATTTAATGCACAATTAAATACAAATAAAGGATGTATTTCACCAGAGCCAGCGCTTTTGATTTAACCTCATGTTTCACAAATATGTGTATGTTGTTTTCTCGTCAAATCGTATGTTGTACCTATATGTCGACTGATTGTTGACGGGAGTTACTAGGTCTTTGAAAGTCAAGATTTAAAGTACAGAGAAAATAATTTGCATATCTCCAGTCTATTGGAACTATTTGAAAAATATAACTAACTATACTTTTCATGTATGTATTATAATTGAATGCATGCAAGAAAATTTTACAATTAGGAAGGTATCTAACGTTGTTCGTGCAAATATGCAGAACTGCTTATAACTCTACTTAATTTAATAATAACTGTGCAGTCAAGTCTACTTAATTTAATAACTAAAGTTTTTGTGACTTATTTTTACTTATAATATTTATCCTTTATACACTATTATAATATCTCAAGATTGCAGCAATATTCTATATACACCTGACAGATAAACACCGCACAAAATATCACTTCAATACAGAATCTGCCTAGTGACAATAAAATAAAATACAAACGGAGCTGCAAATTTTAATGGAATTCACCGGCCGGAGTCGGGCCCATCATAATACTATTTTTACACTTCTGGGGGATGGGCAGTGGATTCCGGACTAACGACCGGCTGTGGTAGGTTTAGCACAGCTGTCTTGCCACATGTCAGCGTCCACCTTACCACCCATTCACTCCCCCTTCGAAGCCATAGAATTTGAGATGCGGAAATCGCGGTTTTAGATATTTTTTTCTAGGAAAGAGTGGATTATATTTCTGGAAAGACCAAGATCTTTAAAGAGGTGAAACAGAGATTTGGCTGGCAGGCCACGAGCGCCAACTTCCACTGCGTAAAGGTAAACAGTGAAGCAGTTCCAGGTGATGACATTTGCGAGATCATGGTATTTATTTAATTTGTACTCGTGGTCTTTTGGGATATTTGATTCCCATGCAAAAGTTAATTCTACAATAACGGCCACCTTCCGAGATAGAGAGTAAAGAGGTATATCTGGACGGAGGGCTGTGCATCCGAGACTTTCAGGGAATTTATACTGCTTAGAGACCGAATCGACCTTCAGAATCCAATCTGAAGGTTTCTCGATTATTGGGAAAGGTTTTGTAGTTAAATGTTTTTTTTTCATTAGAGCTATCCCGCGCAAACTGTCTTGGGGGTTTGAAGTGTAGTGTCAAACCCTTGTTGGCACGAGCCACTGAGAGGCTAATTACCTCTCGAATAACAGCGAGGAGTTTGTCATGGCGGTAAGTGTACCGTCCTTGATCTAAAGGCACCTTGCAGCCAGCTATAATATATCTAGCTGTGCAAGGGGTATTGCTACGAAGGGGACATGAACTACCCTTGGCATAGCTCCAACAAGCGAGATTGCTGGGGTCTGGGAGTGTAAGCTGAAAGGCATTCAAATTAAATTTCAGCATCTCTGGCCTCCAGTCATAGAGCATTACCTTCCAATGCATTGGAGGCGGAATGCAAAAGTTCCCAATTGTTGTCCAATCATTCTGGCATTAAAGGCCAATAGCATAAGCCATACTGTTGCTGTCGTAATCTCCCAGCAAGAGAGACTTCTTCAAGTCCCCATCGCTCATGGTTTTACTGCCATATCCCAGACCATTGCCATTCTGTCTGATTCCAGTAGGGAACTTTTTGTGGAAGACTACGCGGGCTTGTAGATCATTGAAGTCACTAAGGCAACTTATTACGTGCTTCGATATAACCGGATCTTTAGAATTGAACAGCATCGAATTTTTGGTTATTCTGGAGTTGGCGTAGAGCAGAGAGGGCAGTTTTAGCGCTAGCCCAAAATTTTGTTTGGACCCGAAGAGAATCGAGGAGTCAGCTGGTTTGGCTAAGGACAACCAGGATTTTAAACTAGCTGTCACCAGCGCATCTAGACGGGACAAATAGAGTTGTCAGTTACAACGGGCGAAGTCACCTCAGGAAGTTTTAACGATTGTTCGTTCTATCACCCGTGAAGTGAGCGCAGAAGACTTGGATAATACAATCCACCGTCAAGCTCCGCCACATGCCCGTAAGAGGCCAACGCCCTTTCCGCGAGTTAACCAGGTATGTTATCCAGCGGGCTTACACTCACGCCCTTACTTCCAATTGAGACCAGATTACTCCGGTCTCTCGATTGGTTACGAGTTCGAGGTCGCTTGCGCGGTCCTCTCCTTTACGAAGCCGCTAAACGGTGTAAACCGAATCTATCACGGATCACGGCATCCTTTGCCCGGCTCTTCATCCAGGATCGGGTAGCCGATGGTCGTTGCAAGAGCAGTCGCCGTAAGGTCCGCAACCACCCCGACTCTATGGGAAACAGTACTGCTGCCAGACTCCCCCGACTGTTAGTCAGAGTGCACAATCGATTGGCTAACGCCTCACGGTGCGCAGACCGTCCAGGAGCGCCAGAAGGTTGACTCCTAGAAGAAACTAGCCCAAAGGCCACAGTCCTATCCGGGCTCGCACTTCACATGGGGAGGCCGCCGGATGGCTGTTGACCCGTGAGTGTGACCAACCCTGAACAGAATGGGTCTTCGTGGCCAACACAGCAAGGGCATATTACCCAACGATCTAGACGGGACAACTTGCGGTGTCAACTACAACGGGCGAGCCCGTCACCACAGGACGTTTTAACGATTTTTCGTTCTGTCGCCCTGCAGTGAACGTAGAAGACTTGGACAGAACAATCCAACGTCCAGCTACGTCACAATCCGCAAGAAGCCAACGCCTTACCGCGAGATAGCCAGTATGTTACCTGGCGGGCCGACCCTCGCGCCCTTGCTTCCAATTGTGACCAGATTTCTCCGGTCTCTCGATTGGTTCCGAGTTCGAGGTCGCTTGCGCGGTCCTCTCCCTTACGAAGCGGTGAAACGGTGTGCACCGAATCTATCGCGGACCAAGGCGTCCTTTGCCCGACTCTGAAGCGGGATCGGATGGCCAATGGTCATTTCAAGAGCATTCGCCGTAAGGTAGGCAACCACCCCCGCTCTATAGGAAACAATACAGTTCCCAGACTCCCCCGACTGTTAGTCGGAGAGCACAATCGATTGGCTTGCGCCGCTCGGTGCGCAAACCGTCCAGGAGCGCCAGAGGTTTGAATCCCAGGGGAGACTGGTTGACCCAGTGTCCTACTCAGGATTCGCATCCCATGCGTGGAGGCCATCGGATGGGTGTTGACCCGTGAGTGTGACCGACCCTGAACACATGAGTCATCGTGGCCACCTCATCATGGGCCCGTTAGCTCCCATCTAGACGGGACAGTTGGGTTTTGGTGAAATCGTAAATAAGAAAGGGCTATGACAAATATGAGGTTAGATAATTGTCATAGATCCATGCCTTACGAAGGCCAGAAATTACCAAGGCATCTATTTTTTCCAGGCAATTTTTGAAATGCTCCATAACATGATCGGCAGAGATGTCTTTTCCCTGATGGGTGATTACCCTGCCAAGGAATTTAAAATGGTTATTTGGGTCTATAAAGGGGATATTAGAGCCCTTATAGACCAATTTGGGGTCAAATGACGTAAATTTTGTGTCTATGCGGGCGAGTCCTAGGCAAAAACATTTAGAGAGCTTCACTTTTATGTAGCCTGACCAGTCGCAGAACAGCTCCACTTTTTGTAATAGCAGGGAAAGCTAATTGATCCTGGTGATAAAAGTAAGGTCATCGGCAAAAGCGAGGCACGACGAGGTGTATTGGCCTGACGAGGTGTCTGTTTTAAAAAGGTAACCCCACTTCCTGTCAAACTGGGTCAGGCTTTCCAGCAGTATATTAAAAACGATATTAAAAATCGTCGGAGAGAGGCAACAGCCCTGAAATAGTTCAATTGAATATGGTATAGAGCATGTATGGGCAACAACCGGCCCACGGGCCGGATCCGGCCCGCTCTGTAAGATATGATCCGGCCTGCGAAACATTTTGAAAACCCATTAAAAAATATATTACATTAGGTACTTATACTCACAAGAGTGACAGTGAGGCGGCAAACATCAAATCCTTTGATGTTTGCCGCCTCACTTATTGATAATCGCCATAATAATCGGACATTACAAACTGCATAACAACACCCTGCGCTCGCGCCGCTAGTGCGAGGCGCAGGTTTGAACGTGTGAACGGCGAGAGTGTCAACGCCCTTCATTTTGCCTATATAAGCAGGTGGATGGGTCGAACGTTAGTTCAGTTCTATTTGAGCTACCGAGGTGATAACTTGGACAAGCTACATATATCCTAGAGAACTGCTCGAGCCGTCAACTTGCTTTGTGACTTTGTGTGCATCTTGAGTGATTACTAACTTAGTTTGTTATTAAATTTATTGAACGAAAAGTAAACAAAAATGATGTCTGGTGGAAAGAAACGAACAGTAGATACAGAGGGTCGCCAGTGTCAAGATAAATGGACTGAAGAATTCTTTTTTATCTTGCACAATGGTAAGCCTATTTGTTTGCTGTGTTATGAATCCATTTCAGTAATGAAAGAATTCAATATAAAGAGGCATTACTCAACTAAGCATGCTACGCTGCACTCACTGACAGGACAATTAAGAACAGACAAAATCCAGAAGCTTACCGCAAATTTGGAAAAACAGCAACAAATGTTTCATAAACAAAGAACACAACTTGATAATGTTGTGAAAGCTAGTTTTATAGTTAGCTCAAAATTGGCAAAGGCATTAAAACCATTTGCCGAAGGAGAATTTATCAAGAAGTGTATGTTAGAAGTTTGCAGTATTGTGTGTCCTGAAAAGAAAAATGAATTTGAAAAAATTAGTTTGTCAAAACGACGACGAGACGTTCGACGTTCGACGTATAGAAATTATGGCTAATGATATAAAAACAACATTGACTGACCTTATGGCTGGTTTTGAATCATTTTCCACAGCATTAGACGAGAGCACCGATTTGTCTAACACAGCTCAACTGGCTATATTTATTCGAGGTGTTGATAATGAATTCACTGTTACTGAGGAATTGCTTGCTTTACATCCGCTAAATGGAACCACTACAGGAGAGGATATATTTATTGAAGTTCAAAAGGTATTCACAAGTTTTGGCTTGCCATGGTCAAAATTAATTGAAGTATGCACTGATGGTGCACCTTCTATGGACGGCTTACGTAAAGGTTTCATCAGAATTATGAATGAAAAAGCAACAGAATTAAATGTGCAAAAAGATGATTAGATAGTCCTTCATTGCATTATCCACCGACGGAACTTGTGTTCTAAGTCCATTCGACTCCAGAGTGTTATGAATATGGTAGTAAAAACCATCAACTTTATTCGATCCCGAGGGCTTAACCATAGTCAGTTCAAGGCGTTTTTGGATGAAATATCAGCTGAATATAACGACGTAACATATTATTGTGAAGTCAGATGGCTGAGCAAAGGAAATATGTTGAAACGGTTTTACGAGCTTAGAAATGAGATAGCCGACTTTATGAAAATAAAAGATAAACCACTATCTGAATTAAGTGACCCAAAATGGATATGTGACTTAGCATTTCTGGTCGATCTTACAGGCTATTTGAATGATTTAAATTTGAAACTTCAAAAACAAGGACAGTTAATAAATGATTTGTACAGCCATTGGAAAGCATTTCAGATCAAACTACGCTTGTGGGAGTCACAGATGCTGTCTGGTAACAGTTACCATTTCAACACGCTCTCTGCGTGTGAAAATATTGCTTATGCTCAATATGCTGAAGAACTCAAGTCACTGTCGGAACAATTTTCGAACAGATTTAGCGACTTCAAAAACATGGAAGACTGTTTCTGTTTATTTGCTACTCCTACAAAATATAATGTACAAAATGCTCCAATACACTTACAAATGGAGTTGATCGAGATTCAAGAAAACTCACTCCTAAAATCCAAATTTGAAGAAGTAGAGTTGTGCGATTCCTACAAAAAATACCTAGAAGAAGACAATTTTCCGCAGCTTAGAAAATTCGCAAGAAGATTAGTTTGTGCGTTTGGCAGTACTTATAAATGCGAACAGTTCTTTTCATTGATGAAAGTTAATAAATCAACACATCGTACAAGACTGACTGACGATAATTTGGAAAATTCTTTACGTCTTCGTATCAGTGGAATTAATCCAAATATCGATGGATTGTATTCCCAAATTCAAGCTCAAGTGTCTCATTGATTTCGGTGTATTTAACTTTCGTAGTTTGTAACAATTGCAAATTTAAAGATTTAATTATAATGTACCATTTTTTAAAATTTCATTTTGGTATTTTTATAAATTGTACTATAATAAATAACATTGTCGTATTATTTCATGTCTAATATCTATCGCAAAAAATATTATCACTACTTTAAAATACACTAAGTACTTTTAAACGCGGCCCGCGAACGTATTTGCACGCTAAACTTTGGCCCTCAACATGTCAAAGGTTGCCCATACCTGGTAAAGAGTATAGATCGTCGAAGTCGTACTCTTTAGTAAATTTCCAGGGCTCCCAAAATCCGACTAAATTAATCGTGTAAAATATATTATAAGGAAATTAATCATGTAAAATAAGGAATAAATAAAATAAATATATGTTTCAAAAAAGTAAAAAGAGGGGGGAAATATTTTAATCAATATTTTTCCCACCACTCTCTTACTGCTCATGTTGGCCGTCAACTTACCCTTAACGTTTTTAAAGTCCCTGATTTGGTCCCGAAGTCACCCCACCTCCTCCTTAGATGTCTCCATTATCGTCTTTGGGAATCACTGAATCATTCAATTCTTCTACATTTTCAATGATTTTCCACTTTTTATTGCGTTTAATATAAAGGTCAGTGTTACTTATCATTTCAAAGCTGATTATCACGTTATGAAGGCCCCTTAATAAAGCCTTTATATTGTCACGCACCCTTGATTCGTCAAAACGGGAAAATAGGCAAATTTATAAACAAAGCCGCTTATCTTTATGTACTAGATTCCATGTAGGTATATAATAAACAAATAATCTAGCCGCTAAGAACCCGGAATTACGGTAAGATTATATTATCAAACTTAGAAATATGACAATGTTTTTTTCCTCAATGCTCTGCATTCGCGCTACTAATACGGATGATACAGTCGAAGAGATGACATATTTAAAATCGGTTTTATTCCTGTGTTTGTTAGTAGTACGCGTCACTAGCACCAAGGAGAGCATGTACGATGATTACCGGTATATGTCGAATTTGTCGAAATATGAAGCTATCAGGGGGGACGTTCGCAACTTGATACATACTCATCTTGGAAGTAAGTATAACATATATTTTTGGACTATATTTTTTTTTGCCTTCGGCGGCGAAAAGAAAATAATGCTGCTGGATCTAACCAGAGAACACGACACATAGAGCTGGCCATGTGAGAAGCACGGTTGCGTAGAACAATGTCTGGAACCTTCAGCGTTTGACGTAGCGATGCATTAATAGTCATATCAAAGTATAGTTTTACTGGAAAATGCAAGCGATTGAACTGGAAGAGCAGGGCCTTATCGCGTCAGTAATTTCGACTCAGCGATGATTTTAAGTAAGTGAGTAACTGAATCAGGGGCTTGAGATTTTGAAATAATAACTTGAGAGTATAGAATTGAAATAATAACTTGATAATCAACCATGATGATATTCATGTCTTTTTCTAGCAATGGGTCCAGTGTAGCCCAAGAAGCTAGTCTGTATATTTAACAAATAGCCCATTTTTGCAGTACAAAGATAGATTTCAGGTCAGCAGTCCTTCCCCATAGAAGTATACTATAAGACAAAATTCTTTGAAAATATCTAAACTAGACCAGTCGCGCATGCAGAACTAGGTCATATTTGCCAGCTGCTATAATTATCCAAACAGCAAAAGCTACAAAGCTAGGAAGTTTTATACCATCTAGCTTTAAAAGATAGCAATAATATCAAGAAAATTTCCAAATAGTAATAATATTGGGTGATTTTGCCCGAATGTATTTTATACTCAATAAGTTTTGGGTTCCGTACTATTGGCAAAAAATAAAATATTAAACCAACATATACTCACTCTTAATGAAACAGCTGTTTGTCTGTATGTTAACGTCGATTATTGTGGCCAGTTTATCATTGCTACCTATCCAATCAAAGTAGAATAACATACACTACAAGCAAGAGAAAATAATTAACTTCTAGTCACCCAAAGCATACGTAAGTACGTACTGGAAATTGACTTCTCAATATTTTCAGAATGTACCCCAATCCGCTTATGGATTCTTCACCGCCACGGAACTAGGACCCCAAGCACTAGCGATATAAAACTGATTGAAACTCTATTATCACTCAAAGATAAAATTCTGGCTAATCACGTCAAAGGCAGGGGGAGTCTCTCAGAGGAGGAATTGGTAAGACTGAGGCAGTGGACCTTCGACACAAGTATGGAAGCCATTCCGATGTACTTAACAGAGGAAGGCTATAACGAAACCTACAGGACAGCGCTGCGATTCAAAGAGACTTTTCCTACGCTGCTGAACCGAGAATACAAGGAGGACGACTTCTATTTCCGACACACCGACACGCAGAGAACTATGGAGACTTCGCACGCTTTCATCGATGCACTTTTTGGCGTAGGCGCTCGCAAGAAAGTGAATGATATTGTGTATTCGACGGATAACGACTTCCTACTATACGTAAGATTGGGTTTTTATTTTGAATATCAAACTTCTTAAAGGTTACATAAAATAAGAAAAAGTAATCCAGTAAATGAACTTGTTTTGGTGAAATACTGGCATCAATATCTATAACTATCCATTTTACTATGTATTTTCATGTAAAGTCGTGAGAAAGTGAAGAGTTTTCCTTGAACCGTTAAATGGGTAATATGGGTATGAATATGAAAACCAAATCATTTCTACATAATAATGATTTGTTGAAACAAATCAGCGAACGTATTGCGTTGAAGCGCAATAAGTTCGCGGTTTAAGTTTGCGCAATAAGTTCTCAATAGATTCGCAATAAGTTCTTACAGCTACCCATAACTAACCTAATGGGAGAATCTGTTTTGCGGTAAAAGTAAGACAAAACTATCAATAAAAATCACATATAAAGAGGTTGCTCATATTAAATGTATCTAATATATAAATTCAGCAGATATTGAAATAAAAATTAAACGTGATAAATGAAAACAAGTAAATATATTAAACCAGGCAAAGAGTAAAAATATGTTATAACCAGGCAAAGCGTAAGCGTCGGATGATAATGTTAGTTTCAGTCACGATTTGCTTACAAATATGCCATGCTTATGACCTTCAGAAAATGAAACCTGGAGGTTGTCGTGGAGATGGAATGCTTTCTACGTTAATTCGGGAGGCTAGAAAGTTCGAAGGGTATCTTCAGTTCAATGTCACCAGAGTTGATAGCTCGAGGGTCAAGGTGTGCACTGTAATAAATAGACCTGTTAGGGCTTAAAGAACAGTTGGTAAACTCTGAAGACGAGGAGTTGGGGGACTGGGGATGTAATAGATTAGGGCTTCTTATAGGAGCGGACATAATTTGAATAAGATTGTATTACAACTCTTCAACAAAATTTAATAAAAAAGTAAATTAAGAAAAAAAGCAGCAAACGACCATTGAAAATTAAGGTAATTTATTTTATGATATACGAGTAATAATAATATATCTATTGGAAAACGTAGAAAACCTGGGTTCACAATACTGACTTTATCAACTCTCAAAATGAAGCGGTTTTACAGTTTCAAATGGTCGGTGATGAAAATGTTTTATTGTGGCGTAGATTTAAAGAATGGCAGCGAATAAGATATAATAGCGAAACTTAAAGAAGTTCCGGTATCTCAGTTCATGTGTCTTCGGGCGAAAGTTATGATATCTCAGTTCAGTGTCTCGGTGCGGTCGCGAGAACACTGAAAGTTACCCAAATGAGCCATGACTTCATGTACATCATATTTTGTGCAGAGCGATCTGCGGAAGTCATCGAGAAAAGACACAGTACCAATATGTCGACTTATAGTTGGTGAGCCAGCGACAAAAAAGTGAAAGAATTTTGTAAAACCTGATACTTTAAGATCAGAAAGTATTTTGACCATGGAATGCCGGCAGTCACCAGGCCAGACTCCAGGACACCTGGAGCTGGCGTACTAGGAAAGGTGTAATTTAATGAAATGAAGTACCTGAAAATACGCCGGTACGTATTTGTGGGTAACTATTACGCATCGGTCTAATGTGCCACGCAATATAATGGAAATCATTTTTGTGACATTATATGAAGTAATGCTGACGCCACTCATTCTATTGTTAAGCAGTCTGACCGCGAGCCCACTTTTTTAGGGTTCTATATTGCATCCACTGTCTACAGATGGATTTTCAGCTTTTCCAAAAAACTTTGGGGTACTAATTAAAATTACACCTTTCCTAGTACGCCAGCGCCAGGTGTCCTGGAGTCTGGCCTGCTGACTACGCCAGCATTTTTTGACCAAAGTGCTGTCTGATTTGAAAGTATCAGCTTTTACAAAACTCTTACACTTTTTGTTGCTGCCTCTTGGCTATTAAAAATATTTTTTTTTAATTATCCATCGCCTTAGATTTTGAGAACTTAAGGGTTGGTGATTGTCTATATTAATGTTGTGTTAATATAACTATTTTTTACAGCCATTTGGCGGCGCTTGCAAGAAATTGGCCGATCTTAATAGTGATCCAAATTCATACGCGGTGCTGCAGAAATTTATGGAAACCAAGCATGTTCTTGATGTAAGAATTGTATATATTATATTTATTTAATGTATGTTATTTATCAATTAATATTACAAAGGTGAATAGCAGAATGCGAAACGAGCGTAGATATTAAAAAATATTCACGTACAAGAATAAGAGGTATGTTGAATTATAGTTAATATAATGTTAAATTTGTAGTTATTACTTGTGAGAAATACATTAATTAAAGTTTAAAATCGAGGTGTTTTAAAACATGGTCATCTGTTGCATTTTGATGAAACTACTTCAAAACATTCAGACAAGAAGATATGGAAACATGAATGAAATGACTCGCCATTTGAATATTTGGTTATTAAGAAAAACCTTTTTTTGTCGGCAGTTAAAAAATATCAGGAGGAATACAAATAAACCAAGGTAAACACATCTTCAGTCAGATAAAATTAATAGCTATGAAGCAAAGTTACTACTTGGTCAGCAGCATTGATCAGCAACAAAAAAATCTAGATAAGCAATAATACATATATTTGTATGCATATTAAAATCATAGTCAGCTGACAAATTAAAGTATGCTAGACTCTATTTTATTGATTCAGCGGTGTGACAGGAGCAAATTTCTTCATTTTCCTATGAACGTATTCACCAGGTTATCATGCAGTTGTCCTCCTGCAAATGCACGACTACATTCATCGTATTCGAATTTCTGTATGCTTCCATGCACGGCGTCTATGTGCAAATGCTTGATCACATTTTTGATAAACACGTGTTATTTATGTGCCTTAAGCGAGATACTCACACGCCTACAAAAATGTACCACAGCCGACCACAGGGGCAATCTATGACGCACGGCGCGGCGGTCAGGACAACATCGGATTGCCTCTCCACACATGCCTGCCATTCAGTGTAAGAATAGAAATCAAACTAAACACTCGCGTTGAGAATGGAACCAATATTATCAAAACATCAAAATATCTGTATAGCCCTGGCTGGCTCTATCTGTGGTGCTACCGCCAAAAAAGGAAAAGGAGATACTGGGTGAAGAAGTGGCTACAGAAAAGAAGTAAGAGTAGAAGTCAAACTAAACACTCGCGTTGACAAAGGCGCCAGTATTATCGAAACATCAAAAGATCGGTATAGCCATGGCTATTTCTATGGTGCTACCGCAAAAAAGGGAAAAGGAGAACTGGGTGAAGAAATGGCTACAGAAAAGAAATGAGTTGTGCCACATGAATAATATGAAGGAAATGGAAGTAGAAACTTAGAAACTTTTTACAAGTGGATATTGCTACTCTTGAAGAGCTCCTTGCAATGGTGTCACCATTTATAGAAAAAAAATACATTCATGCGGAATGCCATAAGTGCTAAAAAACGATTAATTGCTACACTGCGGGTGTTGGTTAGCTGAAAAAGCTACGAGGATTTAAAATTTTGTTGCATCATATCGCCATAATTGATGTCCAGAATGAATAAAGAGAGTAAAATCCGACACGCGTGCACTCCGCGCGGTGGTTGCCAACGGACTGTTTGAGAAATTACCCCGATCACGCCACACACGCGGCAACGTAGCAGGGCAGCAAAGATGATCTAGGCATGGAGGAAGATCTTGCGCCCCTGCTGCCATGCCGCAGGGCCAATCTAGGAAATTTCCCCTACTTGCCTATACACATCACAATTACATTTTACATTTACATTTTCGTCGTGTCCAATTGACGGCTAAAAACCGCTATTGGACGTGTCAAAATAATTGGGTTAGGTAGAAAGTCTCGTTACTACTCTTTACTGAACATACATAGGTAGTCAAGAATTTAAGTACTAGATTGTAAAACTATAAAATATAGATAATCGAAATAGAAGCCTAATATTTGAAGTAGTTAGTAATGCAAAAAGATACGTAGTGAAATTATTCATCTTAATATTCAAATTGTCAGTAAAATGTTAAATAATCAAATTGAAGCTACGCTGTGCATTTTAAACTAAAAGTACAAATATAAGACCATTTAAAATAATCAGACAATAAGGCTCTACTTTTTTAAGTAATTTAAATAGGCACATTATTTGAAAAATCATGTCCCTCAAATTCGGCCAGATTATAGAAAGGGTGACCTATCAGCTGTTCCTTGATGTTTTTTTTTTATTTTATTTTATGGCCTCCAGCTGTTTAAAATTAGTAGGGAGTAGATTATAGAATTAAATGCTAAGGTACAAGTAGCTTTTCTGTACTTTTCCAGTCGTATTCGGGGTACGCATAAAAGGGAGTTACCGCGGGTATGATGCGAGTGAATGTCTGCATTAATTTAAGTTTCTACGAGGTGCTGTCTAGTATACATTTTAAACACTGGTATATGAACGGCGAATATATAGAATACCCTTGACTTACTGAAATATTCTTTGCATGAGGTCCTAGTCGTTACCTGATACATGATACATGCTGCGCAGTGCTCTCTTTTGCAAAAAAAGATTCTATTACTGGTTGCGGCATTTGCCCAAAATAGTAGTCCATAAGTCATTAATGAGTTAAATACGAAAAGTAGACTGATTTGGCTGCCGCAAAACCACAAAGACTTCTGATTTTTTAGATAGAGTATATCGAGCTACATAGCTTACTAGATAATTGTTCGATGTGCGCATTTCATTGTAATTTTCTGTCAATTTTTAAACCTAAACAATTTATATCTTCTGTGATATCGATTTCAAAGTAGTCGTGTAATTCATTTAAATAGTCAACATTAGCAGGTCTTTATTTTTGATTTTGCAATATTTAGACGTAATTCATTAGCATTAAACCAAATCAAGAGTTGATCAATCGTATACCTAATTCTATTTATTAATGATTCCTTATTTTTTGTCACAGAAGATAAGTGATGTGTCATCTGCAAACAGTGTAATGTCATCATTCTCGGATGACACACATCCCGGCAAGTCATTGGTGTTCAATAAAAATAAAAATGGACCTAGAATAGAACCTTGAGGTACACCCTTTGTTACCAGAATCAATTAGCTTCTTGTTCCATTTACTTCTGTCGTTTGATACCTATTTTGTAGGTATGATTGAATTAGATTTAGACCTTTGTCTCTGATACCATAGTGTTCTAATTTATTCAGTAGAATATTGTGGTTAACGCAGTTAAATACTTTTAATAGATCACAAAATAGACTAATAACTGTTTTTGAACTATCCAAACCATTCAATAACTCATGGAGTAGTTTCGATGTAGTATTAACAGTCGATAGTCCTGCCCGAAAACCAAACTGTTTACTGTAATAATGTCGTGAGTGTCGAAAAATTTAGTAATGCGGTCCAATACCTTTTCAAATTTTTTGCTAAAGGCCGGTAATATGGATATCGGTCTATAATTATTAAGGTGGCAATTAAGGGTCATCCCCACTTTTCACCCTAGATTACCCCTGCGGCAGGCTACCTAATTTTAGTTCTATTTTAAAGATAGTCCATCCGAACTATTCCGTCATAATTTCAGAATATGGTCGCCATTAGCTACAGGGACGACATATACTGTCGGAAATTCCTCGGAGACTTCTCACTTTTGGTACTCACTGCATGAATTTCTGTTGCATATAGATGGATGTACATTTCATCAACAGTGAGAATGTGGTCAGAAATATCTTCCTCTTCTTCTTCCAATATTTCAAAAAAATCCTTGGGATTTGCAACACGACGTGCCTTATCAAACGACGTTAAGATTTTGGGCACCCACCACGCTGAGATCTTAGACATTCCTAAAACCTCATGCAAGATGTTCCCGACCCACTATTTGCTACAGCCTATTTCTTCAGCTATCTGCCAAATCTTCAACCTTCTATCTATGAGTACCGGCTGCTGCACTGCGGCCACAATTTCATCCGACCGGCCACTGTTTCCTCTGCCGAAACTTACGATAGCTTCGATTTTTCTTAAAATCTAATTAAGTGTAATAATAAATATTATTATTTCTATGGGTTGATCAACGTCCGAATGTGTGTATTTTGTCGTTGTAAATGTTGTTTTAGACGAGAATGTTATTCATCGAATCATGCTGTAAACATTCGATAATTAAATTTAAAAATCTTCTCGTCACAACTTAGTTCTTCAAACAATATGTAAAATAAACTGTTTTTTTCCCTTTCTGATTAATCGAATGGACTCAATGAATTCTTCCAAGTTGATTTTTGCGACAATTGCCTCGATTCAATATCTAAACGGTCCATATTCGACGATGGCTCGGAAGCAACTGACTTCATCCGGTGAATAGCGGTGGCCTATGAAAACCAACTAAGTCGATGGCTGTTCGCCGATCCGGTGGAAATATTAACCCGTGAAATATCCTAAAGGTGTGTATTCAATGAGGCAAATTTGTTGCGTGTTTCTACAACATTATGTATATATGTTGCTCTCCATTTATCTGCGCTCATCTAGCAGCCGGACGCAAAGCGATACAATTGTTGCGCAGTTTCGGTCGACGGTGTTGAGCAGTTTCGAATCATGAATGTAGTATGGTCGAACGATGTCATATTTAAAGTTATATAAATTCCCCAATTAAAGACTTCAAATGCTAGATAGATATAATATAAAAAAATGGCCATTGGGAATATATTGCTATCGCCTTGGGAATTCTTATTATATACATATTTTGCGGTCGCAATTTACAAGAGAGAAAAAAGTTATCATCAAAAAAGGACTGGAAACAAATCAGAGGATGTTCAAAACAAATGCAAATGGATTTATGTTTGAGGGCGCTGTCGTTTTTGTTGTATGGAGCAGTAGCTTCTAACTATTATTAATGATTAAAAAAAATATTAGCTACAAAATTATATACAAAATTATATACCCAAAATGTTATACCTACTCAAAATTATTTCGATATCCAATTCGATATTATGATATTATTAATGAATGGACCAAATTACATTGAAATATCACTAAGCAACTATTTCTTTGTAATAGACTGTTTCGAACCCGCCAACTTTTCCTTTTTTTACATCGAGCAAAACTCTTTACTGTTAATAAATACGCGGCGCATGACGTCACTACTTCCTCTAGCGACATGTTACGCAACATTGACTGGTGTGGACGACAAAAAGTCCTGAATTATTGTTGATGGAAACAAATATGTGGATGTTTCATAACATGTTATACAACGTTGTTGCGCAGTAAACACATGACTTAAGAACATTAATACTGGTCATACGCCTATATACGATATTTTTTTTACAGGTTAGCAAAAGTATATCATCGCGTCTCGGATTTAAGGAAACCCTGGAACCCGCAAACATAACAACGATGTTCGCAGCCTGTGGATATGATTCCGCATGGAGCCAGGAATCTGGAATCCTTGGAGCCTGGTGCTCGGTTCTCGGCTCCGAAGGTCGTAAAATAGGGGAATACGCTAGTGATCTCTTGTTCCAGGCGATGTCAGGATACGGAAATGACGTGACAGAAAGAGCTGGCTGCGGACCGCCAAAGGATCTATGGGAGAGATTCGCCAGCGCTGCTGGGGAGCTCGACAGGCCAAATAAGGACCAATCCGTGACGGCTCTATTCACTCACGATACTGTCATCACGTTGGTGCATACCGCTTTGGGCTTACTGAAGGACCACGCGAAGTTGACAGAAACTAACTACGCCCTGCAGAATCTTCGTCAGTGGAGGACGAGTAAAGTCGTGCCGTTCGCTGCCAACGTTGCTGCAACACTGCTTAAATGTAGAAATCTATTAGGACCAAACGAACTCAAAGTGATATTCTTTAGAAACGAACAACCTCTCGAGGGTATACCGAACTGCCCTTTTGGTATTTGCACTTGGAAGAACTTCAAGAACTTTATTAAACCAGTAGCAGACTCATGTTTTAAGGATATATTCTGTTAAAATGCTGTAAACACCAAAAACGAGTAAATTGTAAGCATTATTATTTTCCATAATAAAGCCCCCAAAACGATTAGCTTTACCACAGTATATACATCAATAGGACGCTATACTACAAATGCAATTTTATTGCATTTACTTAACCACTTGATGCTCATTTTTCCTCTGTCCTTAAAATATCCTTAATGTCTGGTGTTCGAGTATACTTTTCAATCAACATACCATTATCATTGCTAAAAATGTCTATGTTTTTCGGTTTGGCCCCATTTAAAATGCACTATTTATTGAAAATTTATCAACGAATTATTTATTGTCTTATATCTATCGATACTTTCGTGTTCTATTTTTATTATCTAGGACAAATTATCTTATGATCAATATTGGGCTCGATTGCGTTTCTTCGTGAATTAAAATCGGAAATTAGTTCGTGTGAACGAGACAGGGCAATACGCTAGAGAGAAATGTGAAATGAACGGTTGTTACTATTTCGCTTTAAAACTATCCACCAAATATAAAGCATCTGAATCCAACACCCCCACGAAATGTGTTAAAATTTATTAGACGAGTTAAATTTCGACAGGTATTTTTTCACGTTCGCTTGAACTAATTTCAGTTTTAGTTCAAAAGGAAACGCAATCGGGCCCATTATCGATATTATATTAAGGACGAATTATCTGCTGATAGTTTGTTTCAACTTACATTTAATGTGTGCATCTTCATTGACAAGTCTGTTGTGTGCATTATCGCTTACGTCCATTTAAAAAACTTCGAAGTTATTGCAGACTATGTGCTAGTGTTGGATTTAATTAATTGTTGCATAGATTCTTTAACAAATGGTGCATTTATACACAAGCAAAACAAAACACAGAACGTCAGTTTAGTAATATGGCTTATCGTAGGGCTTAAAGATGATCTGCAAAGAAGAGAGGAGATGCATAAAAATATTATAACACCGATTGTATTCGACTGGAGTCAGCTTTTCCAAATGTTTATAGCGACGCAATATTCATTATTCATTTACAGTTAAACATATTTTTTCTGCATATTCTTAATCCTGTTTATTTTTATTAAACATATATTCTATAACTATTCTGATTAATTTAATAACGAAAGTTTTTGTGAAGTATTTAAACTTATACTATTAATCCTATACACACACAATTGCCCAATATTGTAATATTTTTTTATATACAGTCAGTCAACAGACTGGACGTATTAAACATAATCAATGTTCAAATCATTATAATTCACAAGTTAATCGTCGCTCAGTCCGCCAAAATAGGTGTAACATATCAAATTCAACTTCTCACGCTTCTTTTTACCGTATATTTTTCGGTTATTCATTGTTTTGATTTTTATCTTTTGATTGTGGATATCGATGTTTGTAAATACTCATCAGCTGTCTTCATTCTTGAGTCCAGTAAAATCTGCGCTTTGATTAATTTTCATAACAATTCTGTCTATCGCTAAAAAGGTAATTTTTACATTATATTGAACTTTAAGTTGTTGTTTTCGTACTAATATGGGGGCCTATTTCCTGGTAGCAATATCTATTGGCCAAACTGTCAGGATTATTGTGACTATACCGTGTTAGTTAAGTAAAAGGTTAAAAGACAATTTATTCTCTCCGAAATACTTTTAAAATATTTTAAAACTGTTCAACAAAAGTTCGAAATTTTTCTTGAGTATATTTCTGTGTTTTATTTAAAGTAATTTATACCGTTACAAATATTTTCATTGAATCGGCTCATTTATTAACAAGTTTTTAATCACTTTTCGCTAATATGAAATGGTTATGTTCAATAAACGAATACAGTAAATCTAAAAGAGGTGGGACTGCACATGAACCGCAGCAAGACCAAACTCATGTTTGTGGACCGGGCTGGAACCATGCAACGAACCAACGAGCTGAGTGGCCTTCAAGCTGTAAAAGACTTTATCTATCTGGGATCTAGGATACGCGACGACGGAAACTGCAAAAGGAGGTCTCACTCAGAAGCCAAATGGCAAGGTCGGCCATGAGCAAGCTAGAAAGGCTGTGAAAAAATCGGGGTGTTAAAAAGCGGACTAAGGTCAGGTTGGTTCGAGCTATGGTTTTCTCGATCTTTCTCTATGCATCGGAGACGTGGATCCTGAAGGCTCAGATATGCATCAAAATCGATGCACTGGAGATTTGCTGTTAGCCTTACATGCTAGGAATTCCATGGATAGCACGCCGCACCAACAAATGCATCATAAAAGAACTCTGCATCCAAGTGAGGCTCTCCACCGTGTGCATGAGAAGGGTCCTGCAGTACTTTGGTCATGTTGCCAGGAGAAACTCGGAGAATCTGGAGAAAATGCTTTCCGGGAATCAAATGGAGGGAAGAAGAAGCAGAGGCAGATCACCGGCCGGATGGAACGACCTCATAAAAAAGGTACAAAAGGGTCGAAACAATCTGCGACCCGCCATGTAGCAGACAGGTCAAAGTGGAGGAGCCTCGTAGGAAAACTATTGTCTAGTGGCCACGATCCTCAGCAATGCGGGAGAGACGGAGAATAAAAAGAGGTGGAGGTTTAGCAAATTCTTATCAGTTGTAGAGAAACCATTGTACCATTCAGTTGTAGAGAAACCAATGTTCATATACATCCCTAGTATGTGGCTAGTGTACCTTTTATTAATCTCGTCAATATTTATTTAAATTTGCAATTGTTACTGTTGTTCTTGTTAAACTGTTACGACTACCAATGTAAGCGTGAAACGGCGTTCGCATGGTTACGTTTTTGTGCATCTTTGTCTGCGAATTCGTGAGTTATTGCTGTTTGAATATTATTTCGGCTTTTGAAATTTCGGCTGTAAATTTCGCTGGTCGGGTCGGATCGGAAACGTTCGGCGGACGCGACTCGTAGAGATCGTCACATTACCACCTAACTTTAACCGACTTCGCCAACATAGGGACGTGACAATCCGTTTTCTTAAGATTATCGTACGATAACGACATAAGCAAAAATTGATCGTAAAATAGTAGTTTGATCGTAACTGCTCAATTTTTATACTCATCTTATAATGGAGTGCGGAAAATGTGACAAGCCCTTACTAAGTAAAGATAAATTATCCTGCGCACACTGCAGGGAACATTTTCATTTAAAATGTGCCAGTAAACTCGACTTCAATAAACTCACTGAAAAGAATAAAGCCCAGTGGCAATGTCAACAATGCACGTCCCAAGATCCACGGCATACAAAAAATGCTGGTCTAGATAACTCTGTACATTTACCAGCACTAACTCCTACCCCAACAAGCTCAAAGAAGGCGTCACTAAGCCCAGGATCGAACTTACTTGATTTAGACGAACTAACTTCACTAATCGAAAAACATCTAACTGTCTTCAAATCATCAATAATTACGTACATAGATGACAAAATGAGCACTATATACAAAAATATGGAATCACTTAGGAAAGAAAATGAAGAAATAATCAAAACGACCGATTTCCTTGCTAATCGTTTTGATAAATTAACTGAAAGACTTGACGCTCTAGAGAAGCAGAATACCGTAATACCTATACTGCAGAAAACCAACAAGGAATTGATAGAAAAGATATCACTTGTTCAATACAAAATGGACAATTACGAACAGCAACAGAGGAAATGTGACCTAGAAATTCGAGGAATTCCCGATGAATACGAAAACCTACAGCTTCTTATGGAAAACATTGGGTCCCAAGTGAAATCCGACATTAAACCGGACGATATTTGTAATATTTTTCGGCCTACCTACAGAAAATCGGATACAAAACCCAGGGCCATCATTGTCAAATTTAACCAGGAAGCGAAGCGGAATATTCTACTCAAGGCCATTAAAGACCACAATAGACTCTGTAAAGATGTTAGCAAAAAATTGAATACGAAAGATTTAAGAATTTCCGGCAATATTTCATATATGTCCTGTATATGTCTCAGAGCACCTAACGCAACGCACGAAGTATTTGTTAGGTCGCTCAAAATCATTCGCTCGAGAACATAAATTTAAATATGTGTGGATAAGCAATGGCAGGGTATTCATTCGAAAAAGCGATACCACAAAACCTGTTCTAATTAATAATGAAAATGTTTTTTTAGATCTGCATTTATGAGAACAATAATTGCTCTCTTACTAATCCAAATATTAGGTTATATTTTATTTCAATATCTTTTTAATTCTTATATATGTTATCTATGGGAAATATTGCTCTTAATTTTTTTAACTATTTTCACTAAGGATTTATATTTTTCTGATTATTTACTAACTAGTTTAATGTTTTATTATTATTTAACCAAAATAGTCGTACTCTCACAATTTCATTGTTTAATATTCTTCTACACAGAAATAGCATACATCGATCACCTCATATATCATTCAAAGTACAACAAGCTTCGCCACCCAGTCTCTCCTTCATTCTTCTCTTCCAGTCATTTTCTGAGCATAGATTTAGTAATTAGCACATACACTTGTTATTTTAAATGATATATTAAGTGACATCAATGACATTCGCTACATTATCATCCAGCGAATGTCATTGATGTCACTCAGCACGAGTCTCATGTGTCATCGAATGTCGATACTTGCAGACGAGTATTAACAGGAGGCTCGGCCCTAAGGATGCTATGCCTTAACATCAGAAGTTTGCAGAAGAATTTGGACCAACTGCTCGTTATGATGTATGATTTAAAAATTGAATTCGACATTCTGATTTTAACGGAAGCTTGGATAGGAAAACATTTTTCTCATAAAGGTATACCAGGGTACAGTTTCTTTCATACTAAAAACAACCACCTTCAAAATGATGGAGTGGGTATTTATGAAAGTGCTAAATTCACAGACATAATTGTCAATGAGATTAATTTATTTGGAACAATTTGCTTACATATTACATTAAACAAAAGAACTTGCATAATAGCTATTTACAGAAGTCCTTCGGTTCTTAATATTAACAATTTCTTAAAGAGCCTAGATCGCTTACTAACACAGAATTCCAGCATCAAAAATTTAATCCTAACAGGGGACTTAAACATAGACATACATGGGAACAAAAGCAAACAGGCTAACGAATATCTAGAGCTCCTTTCGCTACATGGGCTCCACTGTCTAGTTGACACACCGACCCGAGAAGCCAATAACTCGAAAACATGTATAGACCATATCATGTGTAGATCGCCCAATCCGACAATCTCCTTAGTGTATCAAACTACAATCACTGACCATCACGTTCTTTTATTAAAAATGAACTATAATGCTGACTATCCAAAAAAAAAGGATACTGAAAATATTACAAAACAAACATATGACTATAAGAAAATACAGAAAGAAATATCTGACATGGACTGGTCGATTGTCTACAAGGAAAAGGATGTTAATACTGCCACCGAATCACTATTGCAGCAAATCCAAAAGGTGATAAATACTAATTGTACGGTTAAACTTATTAAACTAAGACATAAAGAAAAAATATACAAACCATGGATTACGAAAGGGCTTATCTTCTGCATACATAGAAGAGATAAACTCCACTCGGCATCTCGACGTAACCCTGATAACCTCGATTTGAAAAATCGGTCCAAGCAATATCGCAACTTGTGCAATAAATTAATCCATAATACCAAAGTTAGATATTACAAAAACGAATTAGAGAAAGTTAACGGAGATCCAAAAAAAACATGGAAAATTATTAACGAGATTGCTAATAGAATACCCGCCAAACATACAATTGACCAATTAATCGATGGAAATGAAACAATCAGTAGGGATACCGCACCGCAGAGACTTGCAGATTATATAAATAAACATTTCACAAATGTTGGGCACAACTTAGCGCAAAAAATACAAAAAAGAATTACTCTCTCGAGACATTTGCCTCCGTCGATAGAATTTCCTGTGTCTCTTTTCCTGACTCCAACAACGCCATATGAAATTATGCAAACAATAGGATCCCTAAAATTAGACTCGGCTCCTGGTATTGACAATTCAAGAATATTCAAGCTTTCAAAAAGAGAACTAAGTTGTCTCATTTCTCATATTGTGAATTCTAGTTTTAAATCAGGCATTTTCCCCGACATACTTAAATGTGCAAAAGTCATCGCTATTTACAAAAACGGCGATAAATTAAACATTGACAACTATAGACCCATATCCCTACTAAACACTCTATCTAAAATCATAGAGAAAGTGGTTAAAAAGCGTCTTTCGAAATACCTGCAAGAAAACAATATTCTATCAAAAAATCAATTTGGATTTAGAGAGGGTATGGGCACTACTGATGCTATTGCAGAGGTAACAAAAACTCTACTTCTCTACTTAGCCTGAACATACATAAAACTAAGTACCTTACGTTCAGCAACAATAGTAAAGGCCAACCACATTTAAACCATAGACTGACCATTCATGACTGCGACAGAAATACTCAGCATTGCAACTGCACTACTCTAGAAAGAGCACAAGAGGTCGACAATAAGATGCGTTGGCAACCACATATTGATAAGCTGGCGATGAAGGTGCGCAAACTCGCATGTATATTCAGGGAAATAAGAGATATTGTGGACCCGAGAACACTGAAAAACACCTACTATGCATTGTGTCAGTCAATACTATGCTATGGTATTATAGGATGGGGCGGTTGTACAAGGTCCACTCTACACCCTCTAGAAGTAGCGCAAAAATGTATTTTAAAAATAATCGCACGTAAACCGTATCGATTTCCGTCAGACACTCTTTACATCCAGTCCGAGGTTTTGGATGTAAGACAGCTTTATGTTCGCATGGCCCTAATATATACTAAAAATAAAATGACACCTTATAATCAACGAGTTGGAAAGACGAGAGCAACAAGAACTGGTGATATTATGGTGCCAAGATCTTACACAACATTTGGCCAGCGCCATTTCACGTTCATTGGCCCTAGAATGTATAACAATCTTCCCGACGCAATAAAAAGTAGTGAGAACACATCCACTTTTAAAAAATCTCTAACGGATTGGTTGTTGGAGGTGGGTAGGGACGGTTTAGGGAATATGTTGACTGTTGTATTTTGAATGATAGTATTTAGTATTTAGTACTTAGTATTTAGTTTCTCCATGATAATTTTAAATGACTATTATAGGTATGTGAGCGTCATATCAATATGTAATTGATTTATATATGTATATTATTTTAGTTTTTATTTTTATTTATTTTGGTTTTATTATTATTTTCGTATAAATATATGTATGTGGATGTGTGCATATATGGATATATATTTTATCTATAGATGTATATAAGTATCTATCCATATTTGTATATACGTAAATATTTGTAGTTTTATATTTGTCGATTTAAAAATAAGTACTAACTATAGATTAAGTTGACAGTGCACACTTAATATCATCATTAAAAGTCTGCCTTAGAACAGGCCTAGGCCTAGTTAGGCGACTGTGTCAATCATTAAAAAAAATGTCGCATCAATTTCTTGCTACCATCTTAATCAAATATGATATTATTTTTTTACTAGATGTGTTACTACTAAATAAATAAATAAATAAATAAATGCAATGACTAATAAGAAATAATTGTATCGCCCTAATTTTAAAATAAAAAGTAAAAGAAAAAAAAAGTTTCTCTTATTCCTTTAATATATTTTTTATTACCAAAATTCAATTAGGCGATTAAAATGTTTTGAGACAGATTTCAAGTAGGGCACAGTATAATAATTCTGTTTATGGTAGTGATAGATCAGCTAAATGAAAGTGGGAGTTAATTAAAAACTAAAATGACATTTTTTTTCCAAAACACATTTCGCCTTATAAAACTAAACCGAAAGGTGTTGTCGATAGATTTTGACGTAATGTATGCTGACAGAGTTTGATCGTGTAGGAAAAGAACAGACTTTATACATACTACAGTAAATTACTACTTAGTACAACAGTACTAAGTAGTGCTTAGTAACGGTGGGATAGGAGGGAGTTAAGGGAACTATGGGGTAAATTTAAATTGTGAGAAGGTCATTTTTGTTCGCCTAGTTACCCAGTAAATAGGTTTACAACTGGTTTTTAAAATTCGCCGAGCATAGACGATTGGGGTATGCAAAGAGGCGGATAATTTCAGTGGCGAGTGGAAATTGTTAAAAAATATCATAACAGTAGTCGAGTATCGGTCTGGCCGCCGTGACTGTTGGTAACTAATGTGATGTATGTATGATGACCAGAGTAGTTATGCGGGTTGTCTCGATACTTCGACGTGAAGAGAGAGTAGATAAAACACCTTACTAATATTAAACACCTTACCATTTAATTACTGTTACAAGTTAATTTAGAGACATGACTTACCATAGTAGGGTTAAAATACGTCAATGTAATACTGCTAAATTAGAAAGACGCGAAATTAATTATATCATTACTGTGTGGACACAAACTTGTATTTTATACTGAGAATTATACATTGTCATTTATTATTTTTTTTCATCGTTGCTAAGTCCCTACCAATCGAAAGTCGACTCTTAATTTTGACCTTTTGCGACAATGTAGAAAATGCCATGACCTATTTTTTTCCATTAATTTCATTGTTAAAGGCGCAGTTACAAAAGTTTTAGTTTTTAATATGGTCAATTACAGGTTTATATCAACGAGGGGTTAAAAAAAGGAACAGTTAACAGTAATATAACAGCGATCGTTTATAACTGGAGCCCGATTAGGAAAATGTTTATGCCAAAGCCGTATTCGTTATTTATCTGTCAGGTAAACAACAAATTAGACATTATAAACAATAGACTTTATAAACGAAACATTATAAACGAAATGACAGTGAATAAAATGAAACTAAAACTAAAATGAACTGAGAGATTTCAGGATAATTTTCATTCAACGGATTTATATACCTTATATAAATCCGCTGTCCTTCAAAATAATTTCATATTACCACATTCAAATTGAATCGGTCATTCCAAAAAGGGTTTCTAAGGAAAAAATTTAAATTTTCAGGAGACATACAAAACCTTTTCTAGCCTTAAGTAACTAAAAACAAGCATATGTATGAATTTGTTTAGTTTAATGTTGCAGTATGTATAGTTTTATACTGTTCAATTAATTAGTAAGTAATTATTCATTGTTTGAAAAATATGCCCTTTTTAAAACGACTGAGATGTTTCCATACAAAAGTGCCCTTCAAAATGACCATGTAATCTCCATATATCAAAACTGACTTCTTACGTCTCATAAGACGTGTAGTATCAGTAATAGATTTAAAGTCTCGAACAGCCTGTATATTTCCTTTTTTTTAAATATGCCAAAACATTTAGAACTAGAACAACGATAACAATTATGTCTGTCCATCTGTACATATGTCTGTATGTCATTTGTATTAAAAGAACGGGTTGTCCAATTTCGAAAATTCATTTGTCAATCGTTTTATTGTTGAAAATGGGAAGTGCTGATTGATAGTTGCGGAATGAGTATGTTAGGTTTATTTTCATAAAATATCGTACTTTTTAAAAAATATGTAATTTTTAAAAATATAGTACTTTTAGCATAGCGTACTTGTCGAAAACATCGTATTTTAAAAAAAAAACCATACCTTAAGATAATATCGCACTTAGCAGAGTATATCTAACTCTCACAAATATAGTTAATTTTATCGTAAATTTATAAAATCTTCTACATTTATAAAATAGCGTAAATACTTAAAAATGTATATATATATATATAGTACATTCATAAAATACTCTCTTTTTCAAGAAATATCCTATTGAAAAAGGCTTTAGTAACATTTTCTTTTGCCATACATTCTTGCTACTTTTGCTCCAGGGAAAGGCTGAGCTGACTCGCGAGCTATTTCGAAGCCTGTTACGCGAGACGAAGTCAATGTGTTAAATTTATATATTGACTATTTTACACAGGATAAATATTCTGTCGAAGATGAATCACTAACTAGAAGAGTAATATAGGGCCGTGTGCTCGTCTGACCAGTCTCATGCTTCTCGTCAGACCTTTCACCTCTTATCCTCTTCTTGCCCTCATCGAAGGCAGCACTGGTCCGGCAGGAGCCCTCCTGTTTTTTTTCCTTTATACCAACTTTCCATCTTTATACCTACCCCATTTCCTTAAATAAACATCTTGCTCAAAACAAAATATTTTAAAGAATTAGAACATTTAGAACCAGAAAACGGAAAAAACAGTCTGTCTGGCCCATCGATATCTCAAAACAGCATTGTCAGTTTTCAAAAAATCTTTTGCCAATCTGTTTTAATCGTCACTGGAAAAAGTAGTGACAGTCTAGTGAACCGGGGTTAGTGAGAAACTAGTGAAACTTCCTAGCAAAATATATGCGTCACTATTGCTATAAAATTCTAGAATTTGCTAATGAGTATTACAATGCTTCTATTTCTAATTAATTTAGGTCATAAAAATATTTATATCAGATAATGTTCATAGAAAAAAGACAAGTATGGGTTCAACGGGATGCACCGTGAAGAGTTTTCAATAACTATTATTAATTAATTAATTCCTTTAATTATTACACGATCATAATATATAAAAAGGATTTCTAAAACTTTTAAATAGCGTTTTACACATTTTTACACCATTTTCGATTCTTTCATCTTGACACAGTTATTATAAGATTATTATAAGGATGTCATTTAGGTTAGTAATTATGTGAATGTTTGCTTTAGGTGTCACCGGGCTTTCTAACTAAGTGGAATATTCCTCGCAATTCTTGAAATTATTCAGTAATAAAATAAGTACTCAATTCATTGACAGCTCTTTGTAACGATAAAACGAATAGGATATGGTATAGTGCTCAATTCATTGACAGCTTTTTGTAACGATAAAACGAATAGGATATATTGTAGTCGTATTTGTAACGATAGTTCATTTTAGTCGCCGAAATGGCGAAGAGTCTTTTTTACCAGTTGCGAACCCTGTTCCTAGATTTTCAAAAAATCATAGGCCTATTTCCACCGAAAGCCAATTTAAACAGAGAGATATGGCTGGCTCGAGCCTGGATGTTCCTCACATATTTCGTCATGATACTTATAACTATGTCCTATTTTCTGTATCCACAGTCCCATGAATTTCGTTTCGATAAATTCGTTAATTTAGTGTTCAATGTATACGAATATACAGAATTATGTGTGATGTGCATTTTAGTTTTTATACATTTGTTAAAGGTTTCTAGTATCTCTCCATTACTGAGTTACATAGATAAAATTGATTACCATCTCGAGTTTATCAAAAATAACGACGAAGGAACAACGACCTTTATATATATCTTAATTGCTACGGCTGTGGCATCGTTGGGCGATATAGCATACCGTTCATATATTTACAATAATTATATCATACTAATCTCATACAATTGGAATCAGATTATTAAATCTTTCATAATTTTCCAGCATTCTTTCCTCCTGTGGAGTTTGAAATTACAAATCTGTAAACTAAACTTATTTCTTAAGACCCTCCCTAAGCACAATCTTAAAACGGTTAGAAAAGTGTCCATTGCCCATGGCTACATTGCATTGTTATCCAAAAAAGTTTTATCAAATTATGAAGGCCAACTTGTTGTCATCGTGGCGAGATCAATTTTAGCGTTAATTCTGTGCGCAGTTACAGAGTACGCCATGGTAGCTAAGGAGATCGATCGGCATTATTACATATGTCTCTTTATTGGATTTTGCTTCCATTTAACTTTTTTTAGACTAGCCGTAGTGACAGTCATTTCTAATCGGACCGAGAAAGAGGTAAGTATATGATTTTCAGTTCATTGGCATGCTCATATTCTTAACCCCTTGAGTATGATACGACCAAATCTGGTTCTGAAACAATTATCCATTGAGTATGATACGACCAGATCTGGTTCCGCGTTTTTTTCACTTCTTTGACGTTCTCATATTTATTCATATTTATCTAATTGTTTTACAAAATGATATTTCAATATTCTATATTCGAAATTTCAATGCAATCATTGCGCAGTTGTTCTTTTTATGATTGGTGTAGTAGTTTCGTAGTTATAGTACTTTAAGGTCGATGTCGCCAAAAATCCTGCAAAAGAGACAGATGCATCCATGAAAATACCCATTTACTCCAAGGGTTAAATACGCCTCCATATTCCAAGCGGAGGTATACCAAAGATTTTCTTCTTCTTCCTCAGCCTCGTTTGGTCCGCTTCTGGACGTAGGCCTCTTCCTTCTTCTTCCATGTTTGTGTGTGTGAAATGATAATAAATACATAAATAAATCATCGTAATTTAGACACGAGTTAGTTCGTGACTTATTTAAAAAAATATAACGCCACATTGCTATGCAAGTGAATAGCTCCTTTATTCTGTACCGCCTACTATTTTGATTAGTTAGGCTTTAGTAACATTTTATAGCTTTAATTTAAAAAACACGGTTACTTTTTATCTAGGGGACATTAACTAGTCATAATATTATAATTAGAAGTACGGAATTTTCGCTACTAAAAAACAGAAACTTCGCAAAAAAAAGTGACTTTTTTCCCTAAAATTCGCGTATATTACATATATGAAATAAAACAGCATTTTAAATACTTAACATTAAGATTTAATGTTAATTAAAAGCTAGAATTTTTGTAATTTCAACATTTGACTGTCTGATTGAGATATTCTTCTGTGCGTTACGTCGACATCAAAAATACTAAAGAAGCGTTCTGCGTCTAGTTTGACTAGCTGTTAGTTTGACTATAAATGCTTTGTAACGCTGCTTCAGCAAAGGTTAAAAAGCAGTATTTAGTAGCTTACTCCTCATTCCTGTTTATTGATTGAAGCATTAGGCGATGAAAATGAGTCATCAATGAACTTATTTTGAATAAGCACTCTGAAGACAGGATTTTTTGAGAAGCTTTTGAGGACTGTATTTTGATTAAGATGGTCATACTTGCAGCAAAAGATGGGCAAAATAACTGACTAATTTAAAAGTAGGCTTTATTTGTTGTATTTAATCTCATGTGCAGAGAGAATTTATTGAAACTTTTTTCAGAGGCGGTTTGTATTACCTATTGTATTTAGATCCAACTCCAATTTTCCACAATTATTTACATAGGAGCAAATGCGACGCTATCTCACCAAAGCAACCCTCAAATCTTTACGCAAAAAAAACAAATTGCTATATTTCGCAAATATAAAATATTTTTTGGATAAATTCGCGTCTATTTTGTAAACACGAAAATTCCGTACCTATAATTATAATATATCAATATCTGGGATGTGGGTGGCAAAGGCAGTTTCCATGTTATATGCTGTTGTAGAATATTATATTTTTGCGATTGCGCTATTTACATCATATCATAAGAAGGTGTGGAGAAATGACGTTCTTTCCTTATTTATTTAGAGTATTGTTTATTATGTATCGGATACTACCTAAATAATAATACAAAAAACAGATTTGTCACCCCAATGCCAATCGACATAGGAGATTTATTAGAATGATATTCATAGTATAATGGCATAATAACATTTAATAAAAGGTACAAATCTCATAGGACGAATTAAGTAAGTACTGTCGCCCGAGAGGGACAGTACTTACTTACACACAAATACTACTATATCTAGCGATTTTGTGATTCAATATTATTTTCTTATTCATTTCGTCGATCTATGCAAAATCTGGATTAGATTTAGTAGAGATCATTGCAAAATCGGTTAAAGATATTCGCTAAAATATTTATTTAAAATTTGGCAACTTATTTTACATAAATCGCCCAAGATTCAGCATTTTGAAGTATCAACAAAAGACCCAGGCCAAACAGAGTGATCGAGAAAATGAAAGATACTTTAAAATAAACATCAATGCCGTTATTTTTAACTTCCTCTCAGTCTTCAATGTTTAGCTTCAGTCAAGATTCGAAGAAGGACATTATATTATCTCTGCATTTTAAACAAATAATAATAATAATGATAATAGGTAATATGACTGTTTATTAAACAACTAGAGCTGTCAACTAAAACAGGCGAACCTAACACCTCAGAAAGTTTTGACGAAATTTATCGTTCTGTCTCTCGTAAGGTGAGCGCAGAAGACGAAAAACAACACACAGTCTAGCTACGCCACCTGCCCGTCAGAGGCCAACGCCTTACTGCGAGGCACCGGGAAAGGTACCCAGCGGGCAGTTTCGCCCTCTGACTACCGGTTTGGAAGGATATCTCCGTCTGGAATTAACCTTCAGAATACCTCCTACCTCCTGACTGGTTACAGGATCGAGGTCGCTTGCGCAGACCTCTCCCTTATGAAAACGGTGTCAACCGAATCTAGCCGAATGGTCGTTTCAAGAGTGGTTGCCGTAAGGTTAACAACCATCCCCGCTCTATAGGAAACATTACTGTTCCCAGACACCCCCGGCTGTTAGTCGGAGTGCACAATCGATTGGCTAACGCCGCACGGTACGCAAACCATCCATGAGCGCCCGAAAGTTGACTCCTAGGGGAGACTGGCCCGCAGGCCAGGTTCCTACCATGGCTCTCCCTTCTGCATGGAGGCCGCCGTTCAGTAACGAATGGGTCTTCGTGGCCAACTCCAACAGGGCCCATTAGCTCCCTGTTTATTAAACAAATCAAATAATGCTGACCCCTAAAATGGCAGAGGTGAAATTAACATTTACATGGGTTTCGATTCGAATTAATTCCGGAAATGGCCGTCATCTGGTTCTAAAGATATACTTCGATATACAAGTTCGAAGTCTTCCAAATGCGATGATTGAGGCAGATTCTCGGTGTCTTACTCCGCGACCGAATTAGAAACGAGACCATTAGAGAAAGATGCAATCTACTAACAACGATCGAAGAAGAAGTACAAAAACTTTGGCTACGATGGTTCGGCCATGTTTGCCGAATGAACGATAATCGCTTGCCACGTAAACTTCTTTGGCGAGACCTTCCGACAGAATGGAGAATTCAGCGATCGGCACCGAAGAAAACCTGGCTAAATAACATCAAAGACGACCTTAAGAATCAACGATTATCGGCTAGGGATGCTCGCGACGTGGCAAAAAATCGTCAAGAATGGAAGCGAATCGTGAATAAAGTACGAGATCCAGCGGCACCGACAGCAGCGAATTGGGTGCGAGGGCGACCTCCTCCCCAATCGCCGGCTACGGAATAAATAATAATAATAATAAAAGGTATACTTGCTGTCATCGACATATTAATTAGTAGGAGCAAATAAGACCTGCATTAATAGAAAAAATTAAGATGGGGAATATTACGGGAGACAGCATCTCTTCCTGCGGAACGCCAGTAGAGAAGTAAGCCAGATCAGTGGTCATGTCAGGTGTTTGAATACACTTTTTGCGACCCCTGGCATGAATCGAACTACTTTACCTGGAGAAGTTAAGCGATTTAAGCCGCTCTACCAAAATATCAAGTTGACGCATGACGGTATTAAATGCACTACTGAAGTCAAGCAGTGTGTCCTATAAGGGGGCGTCCATTTATTACGTGAGGCGTTGAGGAAGTGGGGGAGGTTGAGCCGAATCTCACCCAGTATCAAGTGGAGGAGAAGAGGGGTCTCAGCAAATATCACTTTTTCACAAGAAACAGTGTAAAATTGCGAGAAAACTGAGTTGAATTAAGTAAAACATGTTTCTCCACTAAAATATGTGTAAATCCTACACAATAATATCTATCACAGTTATACGAACGCCCTGTGGACTAAATTAGAATGAATATTTTTTAAAGAATTTTAGTAGTTCCTATTTAAGTATTTTGTTGTTCGATTTTTCACTGTGATTCTATACTGCGTTTTTAATAGTCTTAAATACTAGTCTTAAGTCTTAAATTTTTTAAAATAGGAAAATTATGTTTTTTTTTAATTAAATCCAAAGCAGTCAACACTTAAAATACGCATTTTAAAAAATCTCACTTGAGAGTAGAGGGGGGGGGGGGGTTGAACTGAATCTCACGACATCTCCCCCATAGTGGGAAGGGGTCGAAAAATCGCCAAAATCGCCTCCTAATTCATCTTATATTGCGCGTCCGTGACTTTTACAAGGGCTGTTGAGGAGCTATGGTATGGACGGAAATGCGGCTGAAGCTTTTTAAGTAACCCATAGATAATTAGAAATTAACAAATTTGGATGTATAACATACATTCCAAAATCTTGGAAAGTTGGAAAGATGGATATAGGCCTTGGATATATCTTGGGCCGAAAGAGGAGACGACGACTTCGGAAGATGAATAACTGCAAACGTATTACGCTTGCTTCATATATCTAATTTTGTTAAATACTTGTATTAATGTTGTTATCTTCCGAAGACACCGCATTTCAGTATTTTACGAAACTCTTTAATTGTGACTCAATAATCTTCAGGTCAACCATAACCACCTCAAAATGGAGTATTTACCTTAAATTCACTATAACAATAAATCCTTTTTTTATTATATTAAATTCATAAATTATAATTAGGAAATTTGGTATTTTCGTAATTATATGTAAGATAGTAGTTATACCCACCCCCTCTCTTTTTAATGGCTACGGCCTTGCCCAATGCCCCCAATTTTATTGCAACCATATCGCCTGACATTATTTCTGAATTCTTGTCAGCTATAATTGCGTTCGATCTTTTTATGTGTTGCTTACGAAATCGAGTGGACGCGATTAACGCTTATCTAAGAAAAGTCACAAGTGAAACTGAGTTATTCAGGCGCAAAGTTTATCTATCGGTACTGGGTTATATTCAAACCGTTTTATTAACGATTCTCATCGTTTTACAAAAGTATTATGCCTATTTAAAAAATAAGTACAGTGTACGTGCCAAAATTTTTGGTTAGCAGTATTCTTTTGTACGTTAACAAAATAACTTCTCTAGTAATCATCGCAGACTTGAGGAAAAAGAGGGTATTTAGAATTTAATTAATATGTTGAGGAACTTTCAGCGAGGAGGTAAATTTCCACTACAAAAGATCAACTCGGAAACCTTATGTAATTTCAATGTTATTATATTTACAATAGTTGCGTTAGACCAATTACTTAAATAAGTAAATTGAATTAAAAGGCACTTCATTAGTGTAAGTCATTATTTGGCATTCGATGAACAGACGTTAAGCAAACCTTTGGCCTCAACTAAACCTAATCTCACCAAAGGTGTTTATTGTCAAGATGGTATTATTATCATCTTTTTTAAGTTTTCAAACACTTGTAGGGCTTATGCCGCCTTCGCCAACGTTAAAACCGAATTGGTTATTATGGGTGGCGCGGATCTGGGTATTATTAGTTGTTTGCGCCATGATAACCATAACAGCATTATGTTTCTTGAGTACCTCTGAGTTCGATCCTCTATCCGATAGTTTTGTCAATTGCGTGTTCTTTCTTTATGAAAATACCGAAATGTTTTATATGTGTACCATCGTATTGGTGCACCTAATTAAAATTCGTCATATCTATACATTGTTAAGCGGCTTCCAAATAATCCATGATGATCTCAATTTCACCAGAAATGTGTATAAAGCTGCCCCCCATAAATCTATATTTATTTGCACCTTAACCGTATGGATTGTATTAATGATAGCCGATGGGGCATCCCGATCGGCACAATTCCACAGCTATTTATTTCTATTTTCATTTGACTGGAGCCAGATTGTAAAGTCTTTTTTGCTGATGCAATATTTTTTTCTATTATGGAAATTAAACCTGCCACTACAGGAAATAAATATATTTCTTAAACAACTAAATGCTCGAGCGAGTATCAATTTAAGATTAGTGAGAAGAGTGTCAGTTGTACATGGATACATCGCATTGATATCCAAGAAGTTGATAACGAATTACGACTTGCAGATCGTTTTAATTCTGATAAGAACTGTGTGCGCGTTAACAGTGGACGCTGTGACGGCGTATAGTATGATAGTAAGGCAAATCGATTGGGATTCTTCAAAATTAACTTTTTATGGATGTGTTTTCAATTTGACTTTAACAAGGATAGCAGTTGTCGTATTTATTTCCAATTGGACGCAGAAAGAGGTGAGTTAAGGCGACATGAGACGTCAGAAAAATATCCGAAATTCATAAATTAATTGACAAATCATTCTTCCCCGAAAAAATAGGCGAAAAATACACGCGAAAAAATAGGCGGGGTCAATTTTGTAGGGTTTGACCAATAAAAATCCAGCGTTGACGAAGCTTCAAGCGCAGATTCTACGTCCGCTCGCGCCGGCTACTAGGCGAGTACTAAATGCTCTATTGCAGCGCTAGCACAGAATAACTATCTTTACGCAGTGGTGGTTTAAGGGTGTTAATGGCAAAGCATATTAAGTGTTACTCTCAGAGCGCTCTCATGTTTTAATTAATTGTAATTAATGTATAGCCTAAATAAATATTCTGGCTAAGTGCTGCCCTAGAGAATTAACCAGTCAATATAATGAAATTATAATAAAACACACTCACCGCTTACATTGTAGGAGTAAACGCGCTTGAAAGTTTTCGAAGTCAGTTTAAAGCCTTAATGTCCAAGGCAATGAACAACTTTTTTAAGTCCAAATTTTAAATTGGTTCCTTATCGAGGGATTCACTTAAAAACTTTTTTTAATTAATGCTTATGTTTTTCAAAAAACTAATAATACTAATATTCTTCAGATATGGTCGTTCCCAAGTATCTGTCGCCTTAATAAAGAAAATTTCGCAACGTTACAACAGCTAAGAAATGTTTCAAAAACAAGGTAATAAATGGAAAACTTAAAAATGCTAATAATTAATAGTGATATGAACATCAAGACGAGAATAATAATGAATTAAATTTAAAATTATTCTGCAAGCAATATCAAATTTAAAAATAAATTTAATAATATACGTTGGAATGAGAGTCTTTATGGGAGAGTGAATATGAATAAGAATATATTTTTTTTAATTCTTTGTGTCACCCCAAGACTTTCCTGGCAAGTAGCCAAAGACTTATGGTAGGATTTTGGGCGTGATATCCCTTCCGAAAGGAAGTTGACCTAATTGAAAGCCATAGTCAACGACGAGCGCGGATAATGATAATGCAATGCATTGTACACGTTCGATTCAATCGTTCACGCATATATACTGACTGGTAAAAAATCTATGTGAATATCGTAATATGTGTATTTAAAGTAATATAACAATTCCAGTATTATAACAACCTATTTCATTTATGGTTAGGGGTAAGATATTGCACGTCAGTAAGTCCGCCTATCGAACACACGTTTTTATTGTATGTAATGAAGTTTTTCATTCATTCAAATTCAAATTTAAATGCTTTATTTTACAAAAAATCATAATAACAGTTACAAATAAATTAAACCTAACCTAACTGGATCGGACGAGACGTCCGCACTAAGGTAGGCTCAGATTCGTATAATTAAGTACCGCCTAATGCTAAATAAAAAAATACGTTGAAGAATGCCGTGAAGATTAAAATCAAGTAAACTAAAATTTAAGTGAAAAATAAATAATTTTAAAAGTATGTGATAATAATAATATAAAGAATAAAAAGCATGCCAATCATAAATATATGGTAGGTGAATAATAATGTGTTAGGAATGGTAAGTTAGCTAGGAATAAAACAAATTAGTTTTTCAGTTTCTTTCCTTCCCTGGGTGATCAACCAGTGGGTTAGTCTTTTTTTGTTTATATTACCTTGAGTATAAATGGTAATAAATTCGGTCTCGAGTTATATAGGGTGGGGGGGGGGGGATTGCAGCGGCCCCTATCGATCGCCAGCCAGTAGCTCATGCATTGTGGTAGCGAGGTGCTTCGAAACATTTCCATTTCCGGCAGAAGGCGACAGCAATCTCGTGAGCGTAAGATTTAGGCCACTGCGGATTTTAAAAACTTGTAGTTAATAAACACGATCGCATTCGCAACAGACAAATTAATTTGAATATTGTTAGTGCAGGTAGTACCTACATGCGAAATACCAGACAAATTTTCACAATATGATGTCGGTCCAACAAGGCATCTGTGTACCAAAATTGTCTCTAAATCCAACATTTTGACATTGATATATGACTAGTGCGCCCCCTGGTGTACCGATTTCAATCACAATATTTTCAATTCTTGCGATAACCAAATGATGCTTAGATACCAAATTTCAGATCACTCGTTTGGGCGCTATCGTGGAGGAATACACACAGTAGATTCTGGAAATGGTCTCGTCTTAGGGGGACTTAAAATATATATTTCCGTCCTTATCTAGAAAAAAAATTTTGCGCGATCACGATACTTTCCCTCGGAGTCGGTTGTTGGGCCTGTTTTTGTAACTTGAGTACATGTTATTATGATTGATAGCCTAGAGTTTTATCCTTAGATTACCGCAATGTCGAAAGTGTAGATACGATGAAAATTTTCTAAAGTAACTAATGTAACAACATTAAAAATACGGTTATATATGTTCTACGGTTTTCGGCCTTGAGGTGGGTTTAAATTCTCTTCTATTATTTTATTACTGACTGATTGAAAACCAATCGAATTAGAAGCGCGTCAGTTACATTATACGTAGTCAAAGGGCAACCCAGAAAATTGGCAATCAAACAGACCTCAAAATTTCGTTTTTGTTTCTTCAAAATTTGTCTGTGTGGACCAGATTTTTCATACGAATGAGAAAATAAGGCTAACTGTTATCCCATAATTATATTTGTGTGAATATACTTCTCATCGTGTTTTAAATTAAAGATCGAGTTCAATACAGCGCATTAAATTATCCAACCAGATACGGCGAGTTTACGAAATATTTCCTAAAAGCAAACGTATATTTTCTCTTACATTTAGCTTTATAACGGGTTCAGCCAGATTGTCAGCAGAGGCCCTAACGACAACACGCCGTTTTTGTGAAAATCACCTAGTACCTAGCGATCATTTCGAACTTAAAAGAAAAGAGGGTTTATAGCCTTCAAGCATTAATTTAGCTGTTGCTTATATTTTCATAGAAATAATTATCAAACTCCGTCACCGACAAACCAATTAATTGTTAAAAAATCTAAAATAATTCTATATTTTACAGGCAAAACAAACTGGGATAATTTATCACACTTTACTCAACGAAGTGGAAAACTTAACAGACGAAGATGTATGAAATAATTAAAGAAAAAAATACTTTTATTTTTATCTAACAACCCTATTTTTTTCAGTTAATGATTTCATCCAGACTTTACAACCAAAAAATCCATATATCCGCATGCGGGCTCTTTGATATCAACAATTCATTACTATTCTCGGTAAGTCCTATATAAGTGGTACGTTTCCTAATAAGTGGTACGCGTACCCCCAGGGGTACGCGGGGTTGCTTGAGGGGGTATGCGTGGCAACCTATTGACTAAAGCAATCATTAGTAATTGATTTGATATTTTGTGGCTGCAGGCTTACTTGTCAGATATTTTCATCAAATTAAATGAGTTGAATTTGACACAAGTCCAGGATAAAAGCATATGTACTACATATGTAGGATAAAGCTGAACTAACCAAAACAAAATGTCTCTCTGGACATCGTTGCTTGGTTTATGCAAATATGACGAGTTTTGCAAATCTAAAACTATATTTGGATACGACTTGAAGGAATATATAGACGCATTGAAGGTATATATAGAATCGGTCATAAGATGCCACTTACAATATCTATAAAAAGAGTTTGCAACTATTTTGCAACCCGAAATATCTTCGCGATGGAAGTGGGCCCCTGGAACCCTTTCTTGGACCCTTTTTCGCCAACCATTCCTTCAACCATCTGCACATCTGCGACCAAGAGGAATTAAAAGACATCTTATGCAACATCAGACTAAGGGAGCTGTTCGTTTAGCAGAGCAAGCGATGGTTGATTTTGTGGCTGACCTAAAGGGCGTTTATCGTGTTAGCAAAGCTTTTAAAAAACACTACCATTTTGCACGACTTACATATAATTAATTAATAACCATAATATGTGAAGTTTATTAGTATCAAATAAATTATTGAATAATAATAATAACAATAAATATAGTAATAATAATAATTTCATTAATTGAGTTTGGGTTTTTAAACATAAATGACGAGAAATTATTTTTTTATTTATCATTTTGACTGCAAGGGCTACGCGTGTTTGGGTTATTTTTTAAAGATGTACTCGGGAGAAACTAATTGGGAACCACTGTCCTAAAACATCAAATAATAATATTAACCTGAAATAAATATTCGTATTATATCGTTTTTTTTTCAGATTTTAGGCACTATTCTCGGACAAACCGTGCTGTTCATACAATTCAATCGATCAACTAGTTAAGCAAATCTATTTATGTATACTGTCTAATGTGAAATTTCAATAGTTTCTTATTATAACGATAATTAGTCAACAAGTTTGTAACTTACGATGATTTTTAAGATGATAAAAATTTGCAAATATTGCCACTTTTTTTTCTCGAAATATAATTATTTAAAATGATTCTTATCTTTATTTATCGTCTAGCTATATTCATCAATCATGTCTATCCATGAAAATGATAGGGGGGAGGTGAGGGTAGGGGAGGGGAGAGGAGGAAATTGGGGACTGATTTATGCGGTAAATTTGGGTTTGAGGAAAGGGTCTGTGAGAGCGAAGGGTGGTTCTCATCAGGAAGTTTTCTTCGTTATTGAAAGTCGTAGATGTTGAAGTTGAAGTGTTTATTCAGAAGGTCTGTCGTAGGTTGCCAGTTCGTAACGCCTTGGTCGGTATTTCGCCGGTGTGTAGGTATTTCGCCGGC
The DNA here is from genome assembly GCA_944548615.1 of Micropterix aruncella. Lineage (NCBI taxonomy): Eukaryota > Metazoa > Arthropoda > Insecta > Lepidoptera > Micropterigidae > Micropterix > Micropterix aruncella. The sequence goes on from CALYMY010000208.1 coordinate 46,871, forward strand.
GTGTCCGAAGTGTGAAGCGCCGCGATAGATTCGAAGATAATGATGATCGCGTATACTATGCGTGATTTGTTGACTGGAAGTGAAGTGTAGAGCGCGAGTACTTGCGAATTTAGTTGGAAATCAACTGCAGCTGGCTCCTGTAGATTTGAGCGAGTTTGCGGTTTCGATTCTGTAGAAATTACTTTTTTGTTGTGGGTATGTTGGACTGAAGCTTCAACAGGTCATTTGTAACCACTTAGTTACCCATTGAAAAGGTTATCAGCTGTGTTACGCCGACGCCACAACCACCCCAACACCGATATGACACCACCATCATCATCGCTACACGGCAGCACCGAACCACCCTTATCTAAAGGAAACCGGACAATGCCTATGAAAATAAAATATTTTTTTATTTTATTTATTTATTTTTTTATTTTTATTGGAATTATCAAATTAACCATTTACAATAAGTATAATATTAAAACAAATGGCAAAAAACTGTCCTCTTTCATTCACTGGCTAATGCTGTCCAACTGGGATATACCCGTTCCAGGGCAAGCAATTTATATTTTTACATTTAAAACGAGGGTCGATGAACCAACCAAAAACAACAATAATAATAATAATTAAAAAATATGTATATAATAATATATATATATATATATATATATATATATATATATATATATATATATATATATATATATATATATATATATATATATATATATATATATATATATATATATATATATATATATATATATATATATATATATATATATATATATATATATATATATATATATATATATATATATATATATATATATATATATATATATATATATATATATATATATATATATATATATATATATATATATATATATATATATATATATATATATATATATATATATATATATATATATATATATATATATATATATATATATATATATATATATATATATATATATATATATATATATATATATATATATATATATACATATATATATATATATATATATATATATAGGAGCGACTCCACGCCTTTTTTTCTTCTCTATTCTTTCAGTGTTGGTCAATAATCCCTGCTGTGGTATTAAAAGTCTGTCAACTGGACTTCTTCCTGCCTCATACAGTGGTAACACAAAGTGAAAGTCGAGAATCTATTTATATAGATTCTCGACTTTCACTCTTCGGCGAACGATCGCCCTTCATACACATCTCAAAAACAAAGGGTATCCTTTTGCAAACCAAAATAAAATGTCTTTATTATAGACAAATTAAAGCAAAAACAATGAAAAAAAATCACAATGAATCGTCGAAACCGAAAATTCGATTTGAAATTCGAATATATCCACTCTTTAAAAGGACGATATACCATTGCTGGGCTCGCTATCAGCCAGCCATTAAATGAAAATAAAAATGAAATACTTAATTTGCTCGTTGCCATGAAATAAGATATAAATCGTAATTTCTGGTCGAGTATAATCGTAATTTTCTCGTTGTTGAAACTAGTTGACAACTCTATTAGTTGACCGTTGAGGAGTCCCATCGTCGGTAGCCAATCTAAGGTGTAAAATCATGTCATTGTTACCATTTAAAAAAATACATTGTCATCGGAATTATCAACATGTACATTTTCAACTTCATATAATAATATTTGAGGAGTTCCCTAAATTCCTAATGGACCCCATCATCAGAACGGGATTTTGATAAAAATAGGGCCAATCTGAAAAATGGGAAGTATTTTTTCAAATCAGTCCATACATGGCAGAGTTATGAGGTAACAAACATTAAAAAAAAGATACAACCGAATTGATAAACTCCTCCTTTTTTAAAGTCGGTTAAAAAAGGCGTTGCACCTCCATAATAAAAGACGGAATGAGCGTTTTGTTTTGCTCAACATTGAAAAAGATAATATTTTAAGATAACTAAGAGTGAAAAATATTATAAACAGTTTTATTAGTATAAAGTGTGGGCGCAAATCACGAAGTTATTTGACAAAGCCACGAAGTTATTTGACAAATTCATTTTAGGGCTGGTTATTTGGGAAAGTAATGGATGTAATGGATGTAATTTATTTATTTATTTATTTATTTATTTCGGGAAACATACAGCGCTTCATTAATTATTACTAATTATTCTAATACACAGTTTCGCTGGCCGATTAATTGTTTCCTACATTATTTTCTTATACGGTAGATCAAAAATTGTATTGCACTAAATTAAATTAAATTGCAATTGAACTATTGTAAGGATAGGAAAGGAGAGGGATGGGATATATATAGGATAGGATATAGATATTCAAATTATATTCACTGTGTAATCACTTCCTAGACGCCTAGTGAGCTAAGGACAGCTTCGCTGAATTTAGGTTGATTCAGGTAAAAAATGTCGATATCTACGAATCGTCTATTATATGTGGTCATCAAGCGGTGCATAACAGAGTTTTGGGCGTAACTAGTATTCACACGAGGGATTTCGAACGTACGAGGAGAGCGAACCTTTCGTGGTGGAACTAACAACGACAGTTTATTTACCAAATGAGGGCTATCAATTTTGTTGTGAATTATTTTATGCAATAATATCATATCAGCCGCTGTGCGGCGGTCTTCCAGTGAACACATACTGAAATAGTTCAGCCTGCTCTCGTAGGTTCCAAGTCCCAAGTGCTCACGATAGTCCAGGTATCTAGTAAAACGTCTTTGGACGCCCTCCACCCTATTTTTATACACGCCATATTGCGGATTCCAAATCTGCGATGCGAACTCTAAGGTGCTACGAACATAGGAAAAGTAAAGCGTTTTAAAGATGTTAATATTCGAGAATGGTTTACATATTCTATTAACAAAACCCAGTGTCCTCAACGCCTTGCTAACAATACAGTTGATGTGTTGATCGAACGTCAGCTTTTTATCCAGTTGTACCCCAAGATCTCGAATGCACTGAACTTCAGGGATATATTCACCATTCACGCGGTATTTGAAGTTGATGCTATCCTTTTTGCGACTGAATATAATGCTATTACATTTGGTAGCATTTAAAGTGAGCTTATTTTTCACGCAATATTCGAAGAGTCGGTCAATATCTGTCTGAATATGGAGGCAATCAGCCATGCTATCCACTTGAGCATAGACTTTGAGATCATCCGCGTATAATATATAACGTCCTCTGGTGAAGCATAAGCCAATGTCAAATATATAAGCGTTAAACAGTAAAGGACCTAAATGAGAGCCCTGCGGAACTCCAGAAGGGACTGTCGCGAAGTTAGACCTGAAACCACCAACTGCTACAGCCTGGTGCCGGTTTGTGATATAAGAGGAAATCCACCTAAAAAGGTCTCCGTGCACTCCCAGCCTCCTTAATTTATAAAGAAGAATCGGGTGATCAACCCGATCGAATGCCTTAGCGAAGTCTGTGTAGATGGCGTCCACTTGTTTTCGCCCGTCCATGGTCATTAGGATAAAGTTAGTATATTCCGCCAAGTTTGATACTACTGAACGCTGCTTGAGAAATCCGTGTTGCTCAGCAGGTAGAAAAGTTGCAATATATGGATATAGCTGTGAGTATACCACCTTTTCGAACAGTTTACTTAAGACAGAAAGAATTGATATGGGCCTATAGTTGCTAACTGTGTTTTTACAGCCTGCTTTATGAATCGGGACTATGAGTGCCTCTTTCCACTTTCTAGGGAAGATTCCTTGAGCTAACGACAGGCGGAAAATCATAGAAAGAGGGCGTGTTAGCTGAAGGGCACAATTTTTTACGAAGACGGGGGGGACTAAATCACTTCCAGCGCCTTTATTCACATCCAGGTCCCGAATGCATTTGAGTACAAACTCCTCAGTGATGGCAATAGAACCCATGCTGTTGGAGCTCAAGCAGTCGCTTGTCGTTGCTGTTGTTGAACCGGATGGTTGGAAGGTTGGTTCAGATGATGTGCTATCTTTGCTAATATCGCTCTGTGCTGAGCTTCTATTCGAGTATACGGTTTGAAAGTACCGGCAGAAAAATTCACAAATTTCTGGCCCATCAGTAGCGACTTGGCCGTCATAGTTCACACACTGAGGTATACTATTTCCGTTACGCACAGACTTGATGTATGACCAGAATTTTTTTGGGTCCTTCTCGATATTGCACTGTGCGTGCGAAATAAAGCTTGCGTAACATTGCTTTTGAAGAGCCTTACCCCGGCGTCGCAAGAGCGCAAATGAGTCGTAATCCAAGGGGTTACCGTATCGTTTCCACCTTCTGTGGAATTTTGACTTCTCCTTTAGGATATTTATTAAGGCTGGGGAGAACCAACGCGGGTGTGCCGATTTGTAAGATGATTGGTATGGAACATAAAGCTCAATTGCCTCGTTTATAACTTTATAGAAATTGTCCACCGCTGTGTCTACGGGACGATTTGCAATTAAGTCATTCCAGTTGATGTTTGTTAGGTAATTTTTAATATCTGGGTAATCGGCTTTGTAAAATTTATATACTAGTCGCGGTGGTTCGCGCAATAATGTTAGTAAAGCATTCCCGATATCCACGATTAGCGATGGATGATGAGAGTCCTCTGGTACTAATGGATCAGTGGCGCGGGTGACTTGGACTTGGGTGTTGGATAGAACAACATCTAGCCAGCGACCCTTTTCATTGGCAATACCGTTAAATTGGTCTAGACCGGCGAATGAGATGGAGTCAACGAAAGAAGCACTGATCGTATCCAATCTACCTGCACATTGCTTAGCTAAGCTATCATGTTTAATCTCCCATGTAATATTCGGCAGGTTCAGATCCCCGAGGATGACAAAGGTATCGTCGGGGTGACGGTCCCTTAAAGAAATACACGATTCGAGGAATGTTTCTATCTGAGTTTGATGAGTTGGTCCTCCGCCGGGAATATATACACATGCAATGTGCAGGTCGCATTGACTGGCGAGATGACGTCCGGGTACCGTAACCCAGACACATTCGGGTAAGGCGTCTAGAGGCCACCACTCTGGTCGGGCGCGCGGACGTAGACTCTTGCGTACCGCCAACATAACTCCGCCGCCACGAGCGTGCCCACTCACCTCTGCATTTCTATCGCATCTGTATAGTTCATACCTTTGATAATCTACCAATTCCCCATCAAGAATTCCGCTCGTTAGCCATGTTTCGGAAATCGCTATGATATGGTAATCGTGCGAAATTACGTTGTGAAAAAAAATATCAGTCTTTGACCGCAACCCTCTCACGTTTGCGTAAAATATCTTAATGTTACTCTCTGTAATGAGTGAAAATCAGTATGTATTTCCTGAATCTGAGGTTCTTTTCTGTAGGATATATCGTATTAAATAATATTGTGATAATATAACTGATAAAAATATTGTTTTTCAGTGGTGTAAAGTATGTTTTTATGATCACGCATAATAATAATATGGTATAAAGCAGTAATGAATATAAAGTGTGTAAGATTCGAAAATCATAATATGCGAACTGTGACTGCGAGCATCTGAATTGTGACTGTGAGCAACAGAACTGTGACATCAGAAAGTGTGAATATATTTTATACTCATAATTGTCGTCAAGTATTGTAACAACAGCTGATTTATGATTGTATGAGCGTACCGATTGTAGCTTGTACCGCCGATTGAATTTATAAAACCGCCTTTTAATTCTGTACGAACAACGCACTCCCCATGAAGTACTATTTCGTCTGGTAGCGAGCCGCGGAGTATTTCGTCTGGTAGGAGCCGCGGTAATGGGAAAGTAATCGATGTAATGCTGGCTTTGAAGTAATGGACCATCCTCCATATTCACCGGGCCTGGCCTCTAGTGATATCTATCAATTTCTGATATTAGCCATCCCACCTTTCTGTTATTATTCCAAAAGTTTGTTTATACTCTTAATTGTAAAAATGTCACAAAGGGCGGGTTTATTGTCATATGACAATCTCTTACAACCAACCCTACTATGACGTAGTATATGTGTGTGTGCGTGTAACATGTCTGTAAGTGTGTGTCTTGTTATTGCATTCGACCGACAGAATTGAAAATGCAATTCCGTTAATTAGATCCCAACGGAAAATGATGACCCAGCCAGGAATCGAACCCCGGGACCTTACAATGTAAGATCAGGCGACCTAACCACTATGCCACCGGGTCGTAAAACATCGTATGGTTTTTTTCATTATATTTCTTAATAACAATACTTGTTTATAATACCATATACCAGACATTTTTTTAGACAAGAGACCGATTTATTACCTTTTACTTTCCTGACGACCTATCGGAAAGGAAAGTATTGTGATCGCGCTAAAAAAAAAATTTGAGATGAAGATGGGAATATATATTTTGAGACTCCCTGAGACGATTGAGACTATTTCCAGACCGATCTCTGTCTGTATGTATGTCTGTATGTCTGTATGTCTGTCTGTATGTATGTATTCTTCCATGATAGCGCCCAGACGCTTAATCGGATTGAGCTGAAATTTGGTATATAAGCTTCTGTTAACCGTCGGAGGAACCCATTAGTTTTTGGAGTCCCTACGCCCTACGGTTGTGGTACCTCCCATACAAATTTGGGGTTCCCGGCGAAAAAATTGTTTCCGCGATAGCGCCCAGACGCTTAATCTGTCTAAGTTAAAATTTGGCATAGAAGCTTCTGTTAACCATCGGAAGAACCTATTAGTTTTTGGGGTACTTACGACCAACGTTTGGGGTACCTGCCATACAAATTTGGGGTACTAGAGTAAAAAACGTCGCTGTTTTTTCGCACCTCCCCGGATACTAGTCAGGAAAGTCTTGGGGTGACACAACCGATTTTTTTGTATTTACAATCGTGTGAATAATTTGACGTATCACGTACGCTTTGTAAGTTTCGTTTTTTTTTTTTTTGGATTTTGTACTCGAGCGTAATCGAACATACGTGATACGGGTTATTGCGTTCGGGTGATAATATAGCGGCCGTATCATGTACGTTCGTATAGGTAGGGCGGTTAAAATAACACCTGAGAGATCGACAATTTGATGATGATAAAGCGGTAGTAGCCGCTAGTAGTGAAGGAATTTTCAAGTAATCGAGAAGAAATTTTTTATGAAGGGTATTTTAGGATTAGAAAAAAAAACAAATATATAAACTTAAATGGTGGCTTTATCGAGAAATAAAAGCAAATTCAATAAAAGCTACCTGGATCATACTCATTATCACTTTTTATTAAACTTCGTGGTATAAAAAAAATTAGTCCTATGTTACATTTTTTAAACTTTCCCCGTTCACCAACCGTAGAAGAGGGAAAGTATTGTGAACGCGCTAAGGGGCTCTCTAGACGATCAAGCATGCTTGAAAAGCATCGCGTCGCGGGCTGGGAGGGGATCGTAAACCGCAGGAAATATGGTTTTTTTATATTTACCAAAAATGCCTAGTTTTGTTGTTTATACCAGAGAGTCACGTCATTCATCAATCAATCAAGTCTAATTAATGTTAATCCCTGGTATAAACTACAAAATTAGGCATTTTTGGTAAATATTTTATAATATATATGTATTTTTCCTGCGGTTTACGATCCCCTCCCAGCCCGCGACGCAATGCTTGTCAAGCATGCTTGATCGTCTAGAGAGCCCCTAAAAAAATCTCGAGATAAAGACGAAAATATCCATGTTGAGCTGATTAAGAACATTTCCAGATTGAAGTCACTCTGTGTGTCAGACCGTACGCCTGTGTGTCTCTGTGTGTGTGTATTCCTCCACGTTAGCTTTCAAACGCTTCATCCGATTGAGCTGAAATTTGGTATGCAGGCAACATTTAGTCATGGCAAGAGTTGAAAAGGTTGTGCTTGAAATCGGTAGACCAGGTGGCGCATCAGTCATATTTCAATCCCGAAATATTGGACTTAGAGACATAAAATTTGGTACACGGGTGCCTAGTTAGGCCGAAACCACATTGTGAACCACGTTTTAATATTAAAAAATAAAATGTAAATGTCTCTTTTTCGGTTATTTGTTAGAAGATTGCTTTAAAAGGCATTTTTTTGTAGGTTACTTTCATCTCCACAATAGAGAAGCTATTTTAGGCCAGAGGTCTAAAGATCCTAAATACGGCCCTGAGTTTCTCTTTAAAACAATTTCATTTAATCTAATCACTCAAATAGAACGGAAATTCTTTGTGTTTGTACTTATGTGGATGTGTCACCGGGCTTTTTAACTAAATAAAACCTTCCTCGTAATCCATATAATTAATCAGTAATAAAATAAGTGCTCATTTCATTGACAGGTCTTTGTAACGATAAAACGATAACGACATATTGTATTTGTAACGATATTTCATTTTCTTCGCCGAAATGGCGAATAGTGTATTTTACCGATTGCGAAAGCTGTTTCTAGGTTTTCAAAAAATCATGGCAATTTAAACAGAGAAATATGGCTCACTCGAGCGTGGATGTTTTTCACCTATTTCATAATGATACTTATGGCTACGTGTTATTTTCTGTATCTACAGTACTATGAGCCTCATTTCGATAAATTTGTTAATTTAGTGTTCAATGTATACGACTATACAGAATTATGCTCGATGTGCACTTTAATGCTGATACATTTGTTAAAGGTTTCTTACATTCCTCCATTACTGTGCTACATAGATAAAATTGATTACCATCTCGAATTTATCGAAAATAACGAAGCAAAACCCACGACTTTTATTTCTATCCTAATTGTAATGGCGTTGATGATGTTGGCCGATATAATACACCGTTATTATATTTGTAATGACTATATCATACTGTTCTCAAAAAACTGGAATCAGATTATTAAGTCTTTCATTATAATCCAGATTTCTTTTCTCTTGGGGAGTTTAAAATTACAGATCTGTAAAATAAACTTATTTCTTCAGACCTTGCCTAAACACAATCTCTAAACGGCTAGAAAAGTGTCCTTTGCTCATGGCTACATTGCATTGTTATCCAAAAGAATGTTATCGGCCTATGAAGGGCAACTCGTTGTCATTGTGGTGAGATCTATCCTAACGTTAATTCTGTGCGCAGTGATTGAGTACGGCATGGTATCGAGACAGATCAATTGGGATTATTATAAATGTCTGTATTATGGAGTTAGCTTCCATCTTACTTTTTTTATACTAGCCATAGTGGCGGTCATTTCTAATCTGACCGAAAAAGAAGTGAGTAAATGATTTTCAGGTCCCTGACACGCTCATATTCATAGGAAAAATTTAGTTGGGCCGTCACCCTATTCCAGTCACCCTTCATTTTTATGCCTTATTTTGTCTATCTTGGGTTAGAATCGTCTACGATCACAATTAAACCTTTCATGCCTCGGCCCCTCAGCCGATTAACAAGTTGCTGTCCCAAAAAGAAATAGTAAAAATTAGTAAAAAAAAATGAATTAGGACACTGTCTCACCTAAACATTAATTACTGCCAAACCACTGTACCCAGTGGCGGATCCAGGGGGGGGCTAAGGGGCTGAAGCCCCCCCCCCCCCCCCAAAACATAAATAAACAAAACTTTCAGATTTGTTACTGAACTGTATATTAAATATCTGTTAGTTCAGCTCAAAATTTAGAGACAGCTCCAAAAAATGCTACATATCTAAGTAAAACACACAGAATCAGCTGATTGAATTTTGCCATACTCTAATTATGAAAAATATAATAAAAAAAAAGTGAAAGAAGCAAAATATTACGCTGTACTTGGCGACGAAAAAATAGATGCTAGTTTTACAGAGCAACTGAGTACGTAGACCCGCGGTAATCCGACAAACGTTTTGCAAGGTGGTGTCGGATTATCGATTTTGTCGGACTATAGAATACTGTTATACATACCAAATATGTATACGATATGGGACTCTGTGAATTAAACAACACAATAATAAGCATAGGGTTTATTATAACATTAACGCAATAGCATAATTATAGTGCAAGCAAATAATCATCAATTTTCTTTTGTATTACGTTGGCTAAACGCGAGAGTAAGGCTTTGTCTCTCAGTCTCCTCAGAAGTAAAAGTTCGTTGTACGATGCACCATTCTCTTCAGCCCATAGTATACCCTGATCAAATGCGTTAATTGCATCTTTAGCTGACACTTGTGGAGCAGTTGCGATGTCTTCTTCATCGTCGTCTTGATTTATTATTGGAATAGAAACTTGATTCACAATCTCCTCATCAGACATTTGATGGAACATATTTTCTTCTTTATCCATTCCACGATACCAGATTTCTAAATTTTCCGGACTAATCTGCGTTTCAGTAGCAACTTGCTCTATGACTTCCGAAGTAACACTGATTTGAGGAGCGGGGGAGAACCCGGAAGTGGTAACAATTTCTGGCCATAAGTTTTTCCAAGACGATGTAATGGCTGATGAGGGCAATGCATTCCAAGATTGACAAAGGGAGAAAACCAAGTCTTTCATGTTTAATTCTTTCAATGTTTTTTCTATAGGTTGGTCTTTTGATATGGCCGTCAGCAGCAGTTTTTTCTTGTAGTCTTGCTTGACAAACTGAATGATATGCTGATCCATTGGTTGGATCAGTGCAGTGCAGTTTGGTGGAAGAAACATCGCAGTGATACATTTATCCTCTGTTGTTAGTTCTTCTTCGGACGGATGACCAGGAGCATTATCAAGGAGCAATAACGCCTTTTGAGGGAGATTATGATCTTTCAACCATTTCCTAACTTCTGGCACGAAGCATTCATCAAACCACTTTTTGAAAAGGTCTTTTGTCATCCACGCGCTTTTTTGTCCATAATAGTGTACAGGTAAATCAATGTTTTGTTTATTTTTGAATGCTCGTGGATTCTTCGATTTTCCAATGACCACCATTTTTAGCCCGTGCGTGCCCGAAGCATTAGCACAAGGTAATATGGTTACACGTTCTTTGCTCACCTTACGTCCAGGTACAGGTTTCTCATTATGTGAAACAAACGTTTTGCTAGGTATTACACGCCAAAAGAGCCCTGACTCATCTGCATTGTATACCTGTGAAGGGCAAAGATCTAAATCTTTAACTTTTTGTAAAAATCTCAATTTAAATGGCTCTATGCATGAGGCATCATTAGAGAGTTTTTCTCCTGTTTACAGTCATCAAACGTATTCCATGACGACTTTTGAGCGTTCCAACCATCCCTTGCTAGCTACAAAGTCTTCTTTTTTTGTTATCTCCTTGTAAAAAAACTTTGCTTTCAGGGCCAATATGGGCCCAAGAAATAGGTGTATGCCTATTTCTTTCCTGAAGAAACCACATGTACAAAGCTTCTTCAACTTCTGGATTTTCAGCTTTCTTGAGTGTCTGCCTGAAGCCTGGCCCAAAGTCAGTCGTTGAGATGAACTTTTGAATGTTCTCGCGGTTCTTTTTAATATCATAAATTGTAGAGCGTCCTATGCCGTATTTACTTGCCAAGCTACTAAAAGATTCATTACGATTTATGCGGTCCAGAATCTCACTTTTTTCTTTAATTGTTAATGTTTATGCTTCCGCTTTTGGGTTTGCGAAGCCATTACGACACGTGTAATATGCGTTGTACGATGTGAGCAACCGTCGCGTCACGAGTTATGAGCGCTTGGCATGCGTACGCTCCGCTAGGGGCACGAGAAGGGACTGAACCAAACCCGTCGCGCCGGCACGGCTCGGCTCACATATGTCGGATTACAGGGGGGCGCCGGACTAGACAGGGGCCGGATTACCGCGGGTCTACTATGCACCAGGTACTTGGATAAACAAAAGAGCACAATACATGAAGAGTTCATGTGCTTTTTATCTGCAGTTGACTTGAGTGGTGCTGCTTTGAGCGATCACATTCTTCAAGAATTAAATCGAGCCGGCCTGCAGATTGAGACTTGAGAGGTCAAGGTTATGATGGAGGTGCCAATATGTCTGGAAATTGAACGGTGTACAAGCCCGCCTAAAGCAGGTCCAACCGCTTGCTGTTTACATGCATTATGCAGCACACAAACTAAACTTGGCTATCTTGAAAGCCTGTAGCTTGCCGAGTATTCGCAATATAATGGGTATTGTAGGTAGTGTAACTAATTTTGTGCGAGAGTCAGCCAAAAGGTCGGAACTTATCAAACGAGCTATTCTCGAAAACACCTGGAGGAGAAAAGAGTAAAATTAAAGGGCCTCAGTGACACGCGTTGGCTTGAAAGGCATGATGCACTTCTTCATTTAAAGAGCTGTTTGACTCTATTGTACAGTTCCTTGAGGAAATGGACAGAATACCTCCATCATTATAAGTGCAGGACTTCTCGTATCAATTCTACGATTCGATTTCGTCTTATCTCTGACAGTAACCGCTACTGTGTTTGAAATTACTGTATCACTCTCACGACAACTACATGCTGTCGCTTAGACCTCCACCTATGCTACGAGATGGTAGAAACGGTAATAAAAACACTGGAAGGTACAAGGACATTTGAAGAAAGTTTTTAAGAGGTGTGTCTTTTTGTAGAACCTCTGGACATTCCAATACAAGTACCTAGAATGGTAAAACGGTCACTTCAACTCTCAAATATGGAGGCCTCTGATGTAAAGGAATACTACAGCCAATAAAAAAATAATTTAATCGTTATGTTATGTTTATTTTTCATATTATCAACAATTATGAATTATTATAAAAATAAATATATGTATCGTCTCCAGTGTTTAAAACAAAAGACTTTTCCCTTTTACTGCATAAATAGTTAAGAGATAATACGACATAGTTATGGGAACCGCGACCATCTATACTAATCTATACTAATATTATAAAGAGGTAAAGTTTTGTGACGTTGTAGGAAGTAATCTCTAAATCTACTATACCGATTTTGAAAATTTTTTTCCCAGTAGAAAGGCACGTTATTTGTAAGTGTCATAGGCAATATATTAATCCGAAAATGAAGACTTTTCATGGTAAGTCGGATTTCCAAAGTAAGTCGGAAAAAACGGTCGAACGTAAATGTTTCTAACTAACGCTGTCCTTAACGATGAGAGATATATGATTACGTTCTAGAGAAAAGTTGTAGAGCTTGATAATGCCTACAAAAAAGTCAGCGACAGCATATGTTTAACTTTTATATTTAAGTCACAAAAAGTAGTTTTTTCTAATTAAAAAAATAATTTAAATCATTAGGTCAGGTTTTTATTTCACATTATCAACAATTATGAATTGCACATTTGTCATGGCCCTTTCTTATTTACGATTTTACCAAAACCCAACTGTCCCGTCTAGATGCACTGGTGACAGCTAGTTTAAAATCCTGGCTGTCCTTAGCCAAACCAGCTGACCCCTCGACTCTCTTCAGGTCCAAACAAAATTTGGGCTAGCGCTTAAACTGCCCTCTCTGCTCTACGCAACTCCAGAATAACCAAAAATTCGATTCTGTGCAATTCCAAAGATCCGGCAATATCGAAGCACGTAATAAGTGGCTGTAGTGATTCAAATGAACTACAAGCCCGCGTAGACTTCCACAAAAGGTTCCTTACTGGAATCAGCCAGAATGGCACTGGTCTGGGGTATGGCAGTACAACCACGAGCGACGTGGACTTGAAGAAGTCTCTTTTGCGGGGAG
>CALYMY010000209.1:0-60336 GCA_944548615.1 Micropterix aruncella
AAAAAGTTTTAAAGAGTCGAAAAAGTAAAAAAAGACGAAAAAGTCAAAGAGTAAAAAAGTCAAAAAAGTTAAAAAAGACAAAAAGTCGAAATTAAAAAGACGAAAAAGTCAAGAGTCAAAAAAGTCAAAAAGGTCGAAAAAGTCAAAAAAGTCGAAAAAGCCGAAAAAGTCAAAAAAGGCTAAAAAGTCTAAAAAGTCGAAAAGTCGTAAAAGTCGGAAAAGTAAAACAAGTCAAAAGTCAAAAAAGTAAAAAAAGACGAAAAAGTCGAAAAAGTCGAGAAAGTCGGAAAGCCAAAAAAGTAGCAAAAGTCGTAAAAGTCAAAAGAGTCGAAAAAGTCAAAAAGGTCGAAAAAGTCAAAAAAGTCGAAAAAGCCGAAAAAGTCGAAAAAGGCTAAAAAGTCTAAAAAGTCGAAAAGTCGTAAAAGTCGGAAAAGTAAAACAAGTCAAAAAGTCAAAAAAGTAAAAAAAGACGAAAAAGTCGAAAAGTCGAGATAGTCGGAAAAGCCAAAAAAGTAGCAAAAGTCGGAAAAGTCAAAACGTAGCAAAAGTCAAAAAAAGTTTAAAAAGTCGAAAATGTCGAAAAAGTCGGAAAAGTAAAAAAAACAAAAAGTCGAAAAGTCAAAAATGTCAAATAATTAAAAAAAGTCGAAAATGTCGGAAAGTCGCAAAAGTTAAAAAAGTCGAAAAAGTCGAAAAAGTCAAAAGAGTCGAAAAAGTCAAAAAGTCGAAAAAGTAGAAAAAGTCGGAAAATTCGAAGTCGAAGTCTAAGTCGATTAAGATTTTCGAGTTTTAAAGGGTGTCGCTAGGATGGGGGTGGGGGGGGGGGTTGTTGTTGTAGGATTAATGATATTAATAGTCAGATGAATTACGTTCCTGGCTACTTGACAGGAAAGTCTTGGGGTGACACAACCGTCTTTTTAAATGACATAACCACGAATTTGGACTTAGTTTGGGGATTTCAATACTGCAAAGACCTCATGGAAATTTCGATCGATTTGAGTGAGCGGGAAAGCAATTCCGTATCGTTTTACAGTGTTCATTACAATGTCGAGAAGAAGAGATAACATAGGTCGACGAAGTCAGTCAAATTTGCGGCAAACTACTTCAAGTGCAAACCGCACTGATGTGAGATGATTCCATCATCTCCGCCGAAATACAAGATGAAGCTGTTAATCCGAAATTGCTTGCAGTGGTGCCTAAGAATATGATCTATGGACTTCGAGAAGTTTATAACAACATATCGCCCTGTATGCTCGATAGTAACTGTTCCAGGCGTTACCCGAGGGACCTGATTGCTAACACCATCACAGGCAATGACGGATACCCATTTTATCGTCGCCGATCAGTTGCGGATAATGGGCGATCTGCAGTTGTGAAGGTCAAAGGGCAAGATGTAAATGTGGTCAATCGTTAGATTATGCCTTATTGCCCAAGGCTTTTAAAGCGCAAATCAATGTGGAATACTGCAACTTCATCAACTCGATAAATTACATATGCAAATACGTAAAATAAAGCGATATGGCTGTTTTCGCTGTGAGGAATTCAAACGAGGTGTATCTCAATCAGACGTGTCGCTATGTCAGCAGCAACGAGGCGATTTGGCGCATCTTTTCCTTTGCGACACACGAAAGACAATCTACAGTTGTACACTTGGTAATTCTGGAAAGCGGAATTTAGATTCCCCGTGCGCCTGTCCTTCACGATGACAAATCACGCGTGTTTGCGTGATTTATTGCATTTTTTTATTATCATGTAAATTAAATACATTGAATTTATTTCAATCACAAACGACTTTCATTCAATCAAACCTCAACCGTACTTGATTCGGCTATATTATAGATTTCAATGAATTAGATTTGGAAGGTTCATTGGGATTAATAAACGCTTATGAAGAGTTACAATCAAATAAATTTTAGGTGGTACGAAGTTCACCGGGTCATCTAGTATACAATATATTATATTTTTTCTTTTGTGTTTCAAGCAAGGTTTTATTCCTATGACTAGGTTATGTCAATTTTATAAATAAGATAAAACGAATTTACAACATGGTTTGTAGCACCCGGCGGTTCGGCGATGTTTCAATCGCTGTTGTCCAGGGTAGACTGTAGTGCTGTAAATCGTCATTCATTAAAATATTTTTAATTTCCATCGCCGAGCCAAAGGATGAAACATTTAATGTTAAAGTATCTAATTTATCTCAACGTATCTAATTTAGATACTTTGAGAATACCTTCTTCTGTGATGAGGATAGGCTTATACTCCTCGTCATCATGCTATATAAGACAATTTTACCAGGGGATACGCTAATTCGACTAGGGGGAAAAGACGTAGTAAACTCATATAAAGCACTCGTCGATGTATTGATTTCTGTACGGAAGTACAGAAAAGATCACTGTTTACAATCCAAGATCTAGAACGTCTATACGGGTGACCAATTTTCAAATAATTCTTCGTAATCGGTTTCTCATAAAAGTCACAAAGTAACCTGCTCTTATAAATTGTATCCGTCAGTAAAAGAATGGTAATAAGAAAATTGGAGGAAATTAATCTGCCACCTGGCAGATTGTATACCTTAAACACCTGGCCGAAAGTTAAATATTTCGAAATTTTAATACGCAATTATCATTAGACAGTTGAAACTACCTAAGTCTACTTCATTGCGGTCAGCTCGCGCTTTGTTATTTCATATTGTGTAATAATGTATTTGAATCGATATTGGATGAAATATTTTAGAATAATAAACCGTCAAATTAAATCAACACAGTCAGGTGGATCCTCTTCTGAAATACATCTATCAAAATAACAAGAAATAAAAAGACAATTAACTAGCTGAATTCACGAGAGCGATACTACGCTTTACTAAAATAACAAAATTCAAGTAGGAACTCTAAATAAAAAAAAACTGTCACTATGTGTCACGAATAATTTAATTTATGAAAGATATCGCCTGTGACTCGGTACAACGTTTGCGGCCGATGTGTGATACGCCCTTGTTGACCGAATTGCAGACGTTCGCATTTTTGCTTGTCATGTACCTTCTCACCCTCCTAGATACTGATTATGGTATATGTCTGGATTGCTGAGCCTCTATTACCGACTCAACTAGTCTATTATATTTCAGGTTGGCTTTTGCTCGAGTTTTAGCCGACGTTCTCATTTCTTTAATATTTATCTTTATATAAATAACTTTTTACTTTCTAAAATGGATTAAATGTTTTCATTTATTTATATATTTCATCTCCTAAATATAATGGAAAGCTATATTTTAAGACCAAATACAGCATGGTATGGCTTTGAGAGTTGCCCTGCTATATAACATTTATAAAGTTTCACTAACCCGAAAATGGTTGCTGTGAATTAACTCCCCCCCCTCCCCACCCCCACTCCTCGACCCGAACCAACGCTCTTGTGGCGGCGGCTTAATATTGAAAACTAAAAAAATATACTCAGACCATCCTCATCGGACTTCTAATTTATAATTTACAAGATTGTTTATATCATGAAAAAAATACATCAAATTTATTAAATTGTCAATATTGCATGGTAACTGGCGTGAACTTCTAGACATATTCACGTCAAAGCTATTCGTTTATTCATTATTTTTAGTCAGCGCCGGCTCGAGAAAACTTGGCGCCCTAGGCAAAACATTAATTGTGTAATTTGTAATTAAATAATTAGAGCACAGATATGACTTACCTACTTATATATAATTATAATACAAACTTTTAAAAAAAAATACAACCGACTTCAAATAATTTTTGCCCCTATTTTCCAGTTATTTTGATTTTAAAACCAAACTACTTAACCAATTTTGATTAAAATGTTATGGGACTAATCTAAAAGTGTATTCTTTCAAATACATAAAGAATTTTCGAAATCGCTTCATAAATGACAGAGATCTAAGGTAACAAACATTAAAAAAAAATCATTCGACCGAATTGAGAACCTCCTCCTTTTATTGAAGTCGGTTAAAAAGAGAATATATCCACCTTCTTTAGCTGTAGGTATGGAGTAAAGTATAAGAATTTTTTAAAAGACTAATTAGGGATTACATCAATCAAGTTTTATTTTCCTTGCCTTTATTTTAGCAAAAGTGGAAACGATCTCCT
Organism: Micropterix aruncella; assembly: GCA_944548615.1. Lineage (NCBI taxonomy): Eukaryota > Metazoa > Arthropoda > Insecta > Lepidoptera > Micropterigidae > Micropterix > Micropterix aruncella. The sequence goes on from CALYMY010000209.1 coordinate 4,110, forward strand.
TTAAATCTATTGTTTGAGCTATTTCTTGTTCTATAGATAAAGTCGACAACCCCACAAGTCTTTTTTGGGTCATTGTGGAGCGCAGATACGTTTTAATTAGTTTTAATTTAGAAAAACTGCGCTCACGACTGGCCACAGACACGGGAAGTGTCAGCAACACCCTTATTGCAGTTACTAAATTAGGTAAGATATCTAGTAACCCATTTTCACAAATATAATTTAAAAGTTCTTGTGGCGCAGTGCTAGTTGGTACTCTTCTTGCAATAGCTTGTAATTCGCTGCATAACTCAGTTTCATCAACATCCTTAGAGTCTCCATGACTAAGAGATTCTTCCAACTTTAAACAGTTTTCCAGAACATCTTTGGAAGTTTTATTCTGCATCACATGAACGTTATAGAGAAATCCAAAAATTGCATGTACAGCACTGTACATGCAAAATCACCGCCCCGTCCGCACGTTCGAACCGTTCATCGATTCGCGTGGTCGTGTCGCATCTCTTTTATTGCTTGAAGACTGCGACTGAACCATTAACGGAGAACAAGCTGCTCTATATTTCCTGATGCCAAATACTATTCCTAAGTGTGGCCAGAAGTTGCTATTTGCCACTGTAAAGAGTTTTTTAACTCACCGAACTGCAGTTCAGGAATGAAAACGTCCCTTGCATAAAACTGTATGCCCTGCAAACGTGCCTGTCTTAATTCTGGAGACCCACAGTAATCTTTTTTAGTTTCTGTAAGTTGTTGTTGCTAAATAGTCGCTTGTTTGTTCCATTTCCGATAATTATTTTCATTAACGTTTAGCTCAACGTTGTTTTAAAGTTATTTTTTTAATTCCTCATGTTTAAACTATATATCAAGACGCGTCACGCTCGTCTGTAAGACACCATAGGATAATAAGGTGCTGGCGTTATCTCGAAATACTGAACCAATGTTTTTTAACAGTGAATTTTTAAATTCCTCGTGCTCAAAAACATACATCTAGATATTTTAGACGAGTTCCTATGTCAAAGAGGGGCTGGCTTTTCAGCGCCGATTTCTGGTTTCAGCGCCATATTGGCGGCCATCTTGGATATCTCACTTCCGGTCGGTATTTCGCTTGGGCAATCGGCATTTTCAGATTCAGCAGGGTCGAAATAGGGAGAAAAGACCTATTGCCCAAAATTTACATGATTTGCTTCTAAAAGTAAAAAGGAGAGATCTTTTTCGATATTTTGACTAGAATATATACCTAAACTTTTACTTTGGATTCCAAATACAGGAAGTAAATACCAATGAATACGATATGAAAGAGTATCGAGGCGTACAAAAGAGCAGACAGGTTATTAGGGCGATTCGCTGGGTACCCGCGCCGCGCCGAAAGATTCGCTACGAACTTACAGATTAATAAAATAATTCGCTAATTCACCACAGATACGACATGTAAAGAAACACGACAGAACGAGAAGCTTCTAAAATTACATTCAGAGCATATCTTATTTTCAAATATTACCACAGATACAACATGTAACGAAACACGACAGAACGAGAAGCTTCTAATATTACATTCAGAGCATATCTCATTTTCAAATATTACTTACCCTCATGAGCGGTTTCATGGTATTAATTTGTATCCTAATAACATTCTGGAATTAAAAATAAAACCAACTATCTCCAAATTATAGTCTATTTTTATTTTAGTTACATCTGACCAATATAATAGTTTTAATTAGAATATTATTTTTATTTATTCATGAAATATAAAGCATTATTAATTAAAACTATTATTCCTACATATATATCATCAATTTCTAACTAAGACTGGCAACGTAACATAACAAGACTGGCAAAAGTACAGAAGAGCTACTTATACCTTAGCATCAAATTCTACAATTCACTCCCTACCACTATCAAGCAACTGGAGGACAAACAATTTAAAAAATACATTAAGGGGATGCTGATAGGCCACCCTTTCTATAATCTGACCAAATTCGAGGGCCATGACTGTGCAAATATTGTAACAATTTAAATGATAATTATATATGTACTTTGAGTATTTAAATGTAAGATTTAGCTTCAGTTTGATTATTTAACAATTAACTTACTACTTTGGATGTTACTATGTTACAATCTAATGTATACGTACTAGTTTTTAGTACGTATACATTCGATTTATTGACTATTTCAATTGTTAGGCTTCAGCTTTGATTATTCAACTTTTTAACTGACTATTTTAGTTATTGTGTTTAGTAGGTAGCCATTAGAATTATTGACTATTTTATTAAATAGGCCTTTAATTTGTTTTGTAATAAAATTCTACGACGAATATCTTTTAGTAGGTTCCAAAGTTTCTTAGATACTATATATTGTTTTCAAATAATATATGTATGTTAAGTAAAGATTAAAGTAGAAATGAGACTTACGACTTAAAATACAAATATTTTGACACGCCCAAGAGCGATTTTTAGCTGCCAATTGGACACGACTTTATTGTAAAGTAATGTAATGAAATAATTTTAAAGTGCAAATTCAAAAAAAAAATATATTTATTTAAAGAAATTTAAAAATAAAGATATTTTACAAAAATATTGCAAGAGAAGTAAATTAATACTAAATTTGTGCTTGTGTTTGCTATTTATAAAATTATTCCTATTTGTTTATATTTTGAACTTATCTCTCTATGTCTGTGATGTGTAAGTCTGTGTATGTGAGGCTTTGTGTAAGAAATGGTTTGTGGGTGAACATGAGAGTGTGTGTGTTTAAGTGTGGAAGGGTGTTTTTATATGTATGTGCGTTTTTGTGTATCTGTGTGTGGTGTGCGCTATGTGTGCGCGTGTGTGAGTGTGGGTATGTGTATACATGCTTGAATAAATATATATTTTTTTAATTTTTCAGGTGTTCGCGTATTGCTTTTACAAAGTTCGGTTTTAATTGTGATTTTATGTCAATATCAATCAATCAAATTTTTGTTATAAAAGTGAACACTACGTAATAATGGAGAGTTAACAGCGTAGTTAGTGTAGCATTTTGGGATTTGAAAATTAAATGAGTCTTTTGTGGTATGGGGTGGTGCTCTCAGGTAAATATAATTCAAAAGATATGAGTTATTCATATTTGAATGGACAATTTTGTAAATGTATCTAATACATCGTCATCCTGCGTATTGATCCATATTTATATTCAAAGCGACTCTAAAAGGCCATTTTGAAACATGTATCTCTAGGCCACCAATCTTCTCTTTTTACGAACCTAAAATAGGTGTATCTTAATAATCTCTACTGGGCTAGGTCTTATATGTACTATATACTTCTGACATAAGCTGCAAATTTTAAAAAAAAATGTTGCCATCATCTACATATGCCGATGACACACAACTGATACATTATATACATACGAATTATCAATTTTTAGCAGTCAGCCTAATAATGCCGGAATTGGCAGATGATCCGATTATTAGCACAAACATAGCTTACAAATCAATCCTACGGTTATGTTTTATGATTATTGGGTCAAAACTGTCTAGGACTAAAACTGCCAACTATGGTTCTCTTCCAAAAATAATGAAAACGGATAAAACCTAGGTATTCTAAATCTAAGTATACATATATTATTATAATAAATTATAACATACTAACATATTAGTAAATATTGCTAGTTTCTTCTAGTCTATTTTTTTAAATAATCCCTTTTTGTAAACTAGTCTTTGTTTTTTAAACTTGTATAGCATTTGTAAATTTAAATTTTAAGTGTCAACATATGTATATTTTGAAATTTTCTCAAAAGTAAATAATAATAAATTTAGTGAATATAGTGTAATTCGGCGGTTAAGTTACCCAACCAGGTTGCCACAAGCCTAGGAAATGGAAATATTTTCCTGAAAGTGTGGAGCTCGCCAAGACGTGTGGCCGACGTGGCGGGTATCGGGCTAAATACCTCTAATCATAACGAACAGTACAACCTTATGACATCAAGGAGACAGCTGGACCTGTCTGGATTAGGAAAACGGACAACCGATCCGGATGGAGAGTGATTGGAGAGGCGTATGCCCAACGGCGCGCTGATGAAGAAGAAGGAGAAGAAGAAGAGATGGCATTTGGCCTTCTCAGTATAAAATGTTTGCCCTGGAAAAAGTTATCGCTTAGATGTGCGGCATGAGACCGGGCAGCACATATAAACGTTACATAAGCTGATGTTAATTTATGTTATAGGTAAAATATTCTTGTTAAAGTGTGTATATGACTTGTGCTTTTTATGACGCGTGTTGCATAGTCTGTACATTTCCATATAATAAAATAAAATTTTAAAAAAAAAATCTCTCCCTGCTTTTGATCCCGAAAAACGCACGTAACGATATCCACCTGTCAAAGAGTCTTATTAGCTACCAGGTTATAAGCTGCTTATGGTTATTTGGGCGTCGAGTACCTTGCAGTATGGTTTATGTTATTACTGAACAGACTGTTTGACTGATCAGTCACAGAATATTAAAAATATTATATACCAACTTCTAAAGCTGTGATACATCTGATTACGCCAATTTACTTTCCGAATCTGTGACGGAACTCGATAATAAGAAAAGGGTTTTCCCGGGCGGGCGGCAGAGCGGCAGACGATTGATTGATTGTTAATTGGTTGTCGATGAAACACCGAAATTAATACGCTCTTTTTCCTCCAGATCTCCCCCATCTTTCTCCATCTCCGTCGGATTCTTTCCTTCTCTCTCCTTGTTGTACGAGGGTGGGGTGATAAGTACCTAGCCTAGAAAGGAAATACTTAGTTTAACGCGTTAACATTATTTTTATTTTTCTACATATCTCCTAAAACTTAGGTTTACAAACTTAGTCTATTTTAGCTACAAAACAGTTACGCCCTTCATAAAATTACTCTCCTCGAGACCTGCAAAATACAGCAGCCGTAACACCTCATTTGTGTCAAATTTCGTCCACCTATAACAGTTTTGAATTTGGGGAATAGGGGGAAGCTGGGATAGGTGGATAGGAAAAAAAATCGTTGTTGATATTTGCCATAGATTTGAGTGAACACTGGGGTTGTGCTGGTGGAAGACGTTTTTTTTTTCGAGCTAAACCGTTTTTTTTGCTGAATACATTCCTGTAACTTATTCAAAAGATTAGCTTATTATTTATTAGTAATTGTTTGACCTTTCGGAAGGTAATCTATTATAACATTCCCTTGCACCTCAAAAGTAGGATCCCAACACTTTCCCAGTCAAATACACAGCTTTGACTAACTTTTTTTTAAATAACGGGATAATCTGCCAATCTTACAATGCGAATTTCGTGTGGTGGTTAAAGTTTTTTATCCCACATAAAAACTCGTTAGCGACGACCTCGCGATATCGCGTGAACGCTGCTTGGTGAGGGGCGCAGCACGCGATATCGCGTGAACGGCATTGAGTGCATTAAAGATTTAATCTAACTGGATAACAATTTCCATACTCTGAGCACAATCTGTATGCGAAAGACACTAGTCTTTTTATTTATTAGATTGGTCCCGTCGACATTGTCTTCAGCTAAATCGCCATACCTGATAATTGGTTCTAATGAATATCTGGCTAAAACAAATCCTTTAATCAGCCTCCTATCACTATTGATAATATCGCTATCCCCAGAGTGAATGTCATCTGTAATCTCGGTCTGGATCTTGATGAAATGCTATTATTCAAATCTCACGTAAAGCTGAAAACTCAATGGTATTTTTCAAGACTCAGATCTCCTTGCCGAATTGAAAATTATATCAGTAAATATGTTAGGATTCTCCTAATAATTACCCGTTATCTATTACGGTGACTGCCTAAATGACCCTGCCTTCGTAAGTGGGTCCGAAAACGAATGCAGAGGCTTAAAAATGTTTGGTCAGGTTTTGTTTCCACATCCTATCCTATCACTATGTGTCTCCTTGCCTAGGTAAATACCCCATCCTAAATGTTGGAAATCACAGGTAACTACACGTTTGTAATAAAGTTTGTAAGAAAAGTGGTGGGATTGTCGCAGTTGCAGCAACGGGGAATATATCGAATATATCAAAGTCAGAAATAATATTTTGACAACAATGTCCTTACCTTAAAACGAGAGCTTCTTTGAAATCAGCATCAATATTGGAGACGTCCATCATCGATATTTTAAGTTGTTCTTCGTCTGTATCTGCATTGTTGAATTTTTCCACTTTGTGCATTATAATATTTAATACATCGATAAAAATAAATACATAAATTATTTACATTTTACTTTCCTGGCCCACCAACCGAGGAGGGAAAGTGTTGTGTGTATTGCTAGAAATTACTACAAAAAGACGGTTGATGGCCGAACTGAAACGCTCGAAAATTAGCGTTTGAAAACAAAATTTAGCAAATATATGAAGCATTCATCTGATCGAAAGAGCAGTAATGTTTGAGGGTATTAGGGATTCAGCATTAACGGTAGTCGAAATTACGTTACCCTCATATCACAAAAATCTGCTGCCCGGTCGGCATTACGAATGCACTTTATAGGCTTATGGAATATGTATGATCAAATAACCAAACACAGAGAAAGATGAAGCAGGCAAGGATCATGTAATAATGAGTATTATTTATATCAACAATAATGCATCATGCAGAGCATACAAATACAATAGGAGGTCGGCAGACATAAAAATAAAATATTAGTGGCTCAGTTAGTTACTCGTATTCTGTTGGGTGTATGTAGTGGATGTAAGGGGATATCTAAGTTTAAATTAAAATATTCAATGTACGTAGTAATTGTTATTTTATTAAATATTTTTCAAAACTCGGAACAAAAGCTTGGATCTGATAGCCTTGCTTAATCTTTTCCACAGGACCGCAGTTGCGTAGGAAATATTATCTTTGTAATCAGATTATTTTTGCCTGTGTAAAAAATCTAACATTAATCTTAGGAAACGTATAGAAGCATTCAATATGTGGGCATACAGATGCATGATATCGATATATTGGACTCAAAAAGTCACCAATGAGGAATTTCTACGACGTGTGGGCCAAATACGCAAGGTATGACAGACCATCAAAAAGAGAAGTTAAAACTGAAGCAAAGCGCAAAACTAAGCAAAAACGACAGGTATGAATTACTGCAACTCATTATAATGGCGAAAGTTTGAGGAGAAGAGGAGACCAGGCCGTAGACCAAAATCTTGGCTGCGGAACATTCGAGAATGGACCGGGATTACGAGTGACGCCGAATTGTTTTGCATGGCGAAGGAAAAAAGAAGTATAATGAGCTGACTACCAACCTTCACTAGTTGGAGAGGTACCATAAGAAGCAGAAAAATAATTAAATCCAAACGTATTAGACAAAATGCTACCAGGGCACGTATTCAGAAATAAGGTACAACATTTAGCCCAGAGGAAAATTAGAACACCGTATCCCAATCAAAAAGAGGGATATCAAAATCACAGCAGGAAAGGTAATTATATATATGGACGGCTCCAAGGCGAACGAAGGGCCAGGAGCCGGAGTATAATCTAAAAAGTTGGAGCTGGGCCCGACTAAATCGCTGGAATCGTATGCTACGATTTGCTAAACGGAAGAGGTTAAAAGAAGGCAAATTCATGGTGAGTAAATAGGTATATTTTCAGACAGTATTTCAGTGTTACAAGCGAAGTAAGATTGCTACATACAATAAAAAGAGAAATATCACATTAAAAGATAGATCTACCACGCTGAAGTATAATAAAACGATTTTTTCCCCAAAAATATAATTTTATTTTAAAACCCATTTTGCCAATACAATTAAAATAAAAGTAAATCACACGGACGTTAAATTTACAAGTCCAATGAAATGTATATCTTAATACTAAGTACATATTATGTAAGTAGATTGACACAATTACCTACACTAAATTAAAAATAACAAACAAGTATTATGAAATATTATTGAAAACTGGTAATGTCCATTTTATACATTCTGAAAATTTGTATTTTTCTAGACATTTAATTAGAGACCAAAAGACCACGGACATTTTATTCCCAAGCTCAATGATATGTATATCTTAAGGCCCCGTATAAAAGTACCGGGCGTATTTTAAACAATATAGCACGCTAATCTTGACATCGAAATAAAGGTTAACTGCTGCCGCCTACTAAGAAAGGATTACCATTATAATCGCCAACGCCTGATAATGGGCAAGGTACTCAAGCAGAAAAAGAATTATTTAGAAAACAATATCTTGCCACACAATACATTTCAGTAATAATTTATAATTTTTAACATCTAGAAAATATTTAAATAATGTTTATATTTTAGTGTTTATGGTTATTGGTTGAATTATCTTATCGTGTATGTAAATAATAAAGTCATTTATCGACTATAGTTACAAGAAACGGATCTTACCGCATAAAACAACACAATCCTTAGCTTTCCCTCGGAATTAAATTTGCCGTAGTCACGGGGGAGAATGGTAGAGGTAACATTTTTTCTCATTACTATAATTTTAACCAATAACATTAGAAGTTAACTTTATAAATTTGTTGATTTTGTATATTTCTACATTTTTCTGTTTAATAAATCACTAAATTTTAAGACAAACATAGATTTTTTCGCAAAAATATATTAAACTTTTTTTTTATAAATTAGTTTAATTTACGCAGTTATTTTAAAGGTAAAATGGATAATCAAGTTATTTTCAGATTTCGCAGTAGCAAAATTTACACATTTCTAGTGGTATTGAATGATAATTTAGTGAGAATTATGTTTTTTGATATATTCATTAAAATAAACGATACGGGCCCTTAAAAGTTAGCACTGTTCAAATATGATAGGCTATTGAAAAGTGTAAATTTGTACTGAAATATTCGGTGACTGTATAATCGTAGATATATATTAAGGTTATTCCAGCGTCAGCGATAATTAGAAGTTGTTATTTGGTTTTTGATTTTAGACAATTGGAAAATAATAATCGGGCTATCGTTTTATTGACTGTATTATCAAAAAGGCAAAGTCAATAAATCTGGCGTGATTGGTCCCTAATTAAAATTATGTGTTTTTTTAAATATTTTTTTTACAAATATAAATTTGATATTAAAATAAATTTTAATTGAATACATTTATAATGTAGAGAAACAAATATAAAATGGACTTCTATACCTCGTCTTCTATACACTTTATAAAGTTGGTGTTCAGATTGCTGCTATTCTGTAAGGCAAACATGTGGATTGTTTTTTCCGATCTATTTGCTGTACAAACCTAATGAACAAATGAGACTTCTTGATAGCTTCGGAAGAGAAGCTTGATTATAAACTTTCAGCTTTCAGGTCTTGTGTGCGTGCTGTTTGAGGTAACATTAAATATCGATAGAATTCTATTCGCTAGTTTTCGTTACAGAATAGCAGCAATCGTTTAGTCGCGGTCAGTAATTATTTTACCATATCGTCCAAATTATTACTTAACTCATGTAAAATTAGTCCATATGATAATAATATTTATACAATATAGTGAAAAATGTTAACCTAACAATAATATGACGTAATGTTACAATCTTAAAAAAGACATTATTTGACAACACGAAGAGTTTCGCAATTGAAATGAATAGCGTACTTTATTCAAATTTATCTTGGACACGAATGAAACCAATCTTGATTGAAACATAAGTGTGAAGAATTAACTATGTACCAAATGCATTCATAAAGTCCCTCTTATATTACGACAATACAAATAGTACAAAGTGCATACATATTTTTCTTAAACTAATTATATATGTTATACATTTACATAACTGCCTAGAAGAGGTTACTGTTAGGGGAGGATGTAAAAGCACCAAAGCAAGATAAGGCAGAACCGTAATGTAAGGTATAATTACAACATTTGAACTATATATTTCATACGAATGATTAGAGGAAGATTTAAGTTTTGATGTGATAAAAGTTTTGTTTATTAATCTCGCATGGCTCGTAAGAAAAACAAAAAGAAATATCTGTAAAAATGAGCCAAAATGAATTTATTAAAAATATATGTGTCGAGTTCAAATTCAGTAAGTTGCTGAATCCTCTAAAAGTGTTAAAGAATTTTCAGTATCCATTATTCTTTCGGTAAATTTCATAAAAAAATGCAAAATTTAAATGAATCGGTGAAAAACCAAAAATAATGAAATGTTGCGAAATTTTATAAAAAACTGACACAGAATGGAAATTTTTAAAAAAGATTGCAAGCATGCTTCGATTTTTTAAAACTTTTGTCTAAAAGGACACGTGATTTTTAGGTTATTAAAATATTTTTTCGTACATGACGTTATTTAAAATAAAAAACTGAGTTGAAAATCACTTAAACTTTTTGGATCTAGGCATTTATTACTGAGAAAAAATTTAAATTTTCGGAAGTTAAACGACAAAAAGCTTTCCCTGGAGACAAAATATAAAATTCATGTTTTTTCAGTAAAAAATCAAAATAAAGAAATAAAACAATTTTCTTTTAGTTTTACATATCGAATACATATACTTAGAAGGGTAGCCGTGCATTCGCGAATATCTCGTTAATAAAATCATTTCTAAAGTGGCTGTAAAATAGACGACAAAAGAATATAAAAACTTCGACAGTTACAATTGATTTTTTTGTTGTTATTGATGCTTCGCTGCTGCAATCCCTCTGTTGTGCTGTACGGGATGCAATAAGATACATTTTTGGAGAAGGAGTCGCTGGAAATCAGGCAGTGTTCGGAATAAGTGTTAATCGTCATTTTGCGTCTATTTTAAGTTTATTCTCAAGTGGATTTTTTTGAATAACCGAATATCATACGATAACATACGTACATCATTTATGATGTACATATATTATCGCTTGCCTGATTTAGCTTAGTAGGTTAAAAAAAATTAATCAAGTTCATAAATATACCATCAGCTTCATTGCTTTTCACTTAGTATATGAAAATTTTCAATAACACATTGTTCTATAGTAAATAATTAAAGCTAAATAATTAAACGAGTTCACATTAAAGTAATAAAAAAGTCTAGATATTGAAACTTCTCATATTCTATAATTTAGCATTACAAGAAAAACAGTCACAAAAATAGGTTTTAAAAATGCGAAAATTACTAATAAAGAAGTGGAATGCAAAAAGTTGATAAAAATAATGACTAAAAGGTAAATTTAATCCCAACGCCAGTTTGTGCCGTCATCATCATAACTATTTAGATCGGTAGTCGATTGGAGTGGAGAAATGCTATGTAGACTTATTTGATCGTTGAAAGTCACTGAAAGTAAGCATAAAAATATTTAGAAATCCCTAATATATTGTGACCTAACCTCACTAGTTTATTGGATCTTATTTAACTCACCTGATTTACGGTTTATTTGCATTTGGCAGAGTTCCTGCGCAACGTCTACTTCATCTGTATCCCTTGAATTCGGCTGGCTTTGGAAATAATAAACAAAAAATCTTAATTACCATATTTTATTGAATCTTACATGTGAATTTACAGGTTAATGCATGAAACACAACACTGCAGCAATAAACATAACCATATACCTACAGGGACTATCACAAATAGGAGATCCATTACGGAATGTAAGCAAGCTAGTTTAGATCGTTGTTATGGTTTAAATGCCGACTAATCAGAAGGTTTTGCGTTGACGGTTTGATAGCAATAATGCAATTACTGTAATCCCTTTAGAATGCCTAAACATACTTTTGTTACTAATTTTAATTATATATTGTTTGTATGTTCCAAAATTTGCATTAATTTATAGAACAAAGATTTAATTTGATTTAAAAGAACATCACACACAGGAGATAGAACTAATAGCATTAAAACTTTATGAGGTTACTGATTCGCCCATTATAAATAGTTGACAGCTCCAGTTGTATATAATCATCGGGATACCTCCGTCCTCCCGACTGCTTATGTGTTGGAGGTCGCTTGCGCAAACCTGATGTATTTTCAGGAGTTATTTATTTTAAATATACCATGGAATCTCTTGCCCTGCTCTGAACTCAGGACCAGGTAACCGAATGGTCATTTCAAGGGTGGAAAACGACAGGTCGACATCCACCCTCTCTGGTTAGAAAACAGTTTATTTCCATTGTCTCCACACTCCTTCATTATTTAATCAGAGTACACTAACCGATTGGCTGACGCCGCACGGTGCGCAAACCGTCCAGTAGCACTGAAAGACAATCCCCCAGAAGAAACCGAATAACCAGCGATGAGGCCTGGGACGAGAGTTCTTACCGGAGTAGTACCTACCCTATTCTAGGAGGCTACTGAATAGGAGCTGAATCGTGCGTTGGAATGGCCCTAGAATAAAGTGGATCTTATGCCCGAACTGCACGAAATCATTCGCCATCGACCGCCGCCATCGACACCGCCACCACCGACATAGCCCTTCCTTCCGCGAAGACCGACCTAAGAAAAGTCGTTTGGGCTGTACCGAGGAGTTACGGCGGCCGCTTCTGGTGCGGCCATGCGGTGCATGCGGATTACTACCAAATTTTATACAATCCACTCCGATAAATCGGGCGGAAGGGTTGCATCGCTCTATAAACACGGCGATAGAAATAACTTGAATCGTACGATATTTTACCTTTTACGAATTTTTCAGTCTTTTTAACTTTTATATTATACAAGTTAAAAAGAACTTACGCATCAGATATATTTTAAGTCAGTTAGTAAGGCATTGCTAAAAGACGGGAATCTTTCTAGCCGCACTGAAATCCTCAATATTTATGCCGATATAGTCATTGAATATAATAGGCTTGAATAGGCTTGAATGACTTCATCTATCATCAGGAATGAAATTTCATTATACTTTAAAAAACACAAGGTACTAGCCACAAATCAGTACGGCTTCCTGAAAGGTCAAATGCAGGGGTTTCCTAATAATATAAACAAAGCGCTTAATGATTGCTGCTAATTGACTTCTCGCGGGCCTTTGACACTCTAACACAAGATGATTTACCAAATCTCTAGATGAGGAAGACGTAAAACCGCATTAATTCTATTTAGTTTATTATCTAAATTACATAAATACGGTAGTAACAATAAATAACCCTATAAAGAGGTATCTAGGGTTGAAAATAAAGTTGAAAAATAGTTTTCGAATAATGTTATTAAATTGAGATTTAGCTTACAATTTTATATTAAGTATGTTTTTGAAGAAGAAAGTTTATTACTACTCAAAATATCCAACTCTGGTTTTGATGCACAGCGATGAACATTTAAGAAAATACGAAACACACTCCGTACTTCTTCCGAGGTTATTTGATGCCATTGCCAGGTAAGTGCAGAATTTAACCCTGTGCCGTGAATTGTAGGCTTTTGCCTCTATTAATTTTAGTACATGGGATTCAGGTGGGGCGTATTGGGTGGACATTCTTGAGAACTGATGAAATATTTGCACTGTTTTAACACTTAAGGCCCTGTGAGCTGGAGCAGAATCTTGTTGAAATAACCAAAGCCGATTGTCAAAACGCTCCTGACTACAAGGAACAAAGCCAGCTACGAGAATGTCTCCTTGGTACACTTCTAGGTTAATTTTAAGAACCTTTTTAACTGAAACATGTGGTTTTTTTGTGTGTAGCGCAAAATAACATCCCAAACAATAACAGATTTAGCTTTTTTGCAAAGAGGAACTACCGTAGTAGATTTTGAACGATTAGCATCCCAAAATGTATCGTGCTGGTGATTATGGTTTGTTTCAACCGATAAAAAAGGCGCATGTAAATACGATATTTTTCCAAATTACAGCAAGTGCCACGTCGTTTAAGATAACGAAATCTTTGGAGTCAAAAAATTTACCTTTGTGCTAAAAAATTAGGTTAGATTTCACCAGAGCAAATTTTCCGACTTTGGTCTGTGTATTGAGATTCCACCTTCTTTTGATATTGTTTCGTTCCTAGACGTCGTGAATGTCCATTATCCTCTTCCGGTATAGTTTCCATTGCAGCAAAGCTTGTAGTGTCATTTAATAGTCGAAGAAACTTACTAACAACTGACACCGAGAATGTGAACTATCTCACACTGCCTTTTTTCAGATTCATATAATTCTGATTCATTCTAGATTCATATATTTCAAAAGACATCGCCGAAACTATTAATTTTAAATAGTTTTTATCATTTGAACAATAATAATTTACTGCCAAGATTATTAAAAATAATAAATAAACACAAACTTACCCTGGTCGACACTGGCTTTGGTTTTTTTTGTCGTCGAGATACTTGACAGTTATATATATTGCAGGAAAAAGTACCATAATTCCCATTAAAACACTTAGGAAGCCAATAGCAAAGTAGAAACGAATGGCAATTTCAGTCTTGTTATCTAAAAAAAAAATGTTTTTTTTATAAAATAAACACTGATGCTATTATACTTTTTGTCTATTTCGACCTATATTTTGTTTTCTAGTTGTCAAAGCAGAGTGCAAAGCTATCACAGCTTTGCAACTTCGATTATTTTCCCGCAAATATTAAAGGATGTCATTAACATTTTTCATAAAATATTGAGGTAATATATTATTACAATATTTTTGTAATTAGACGAAGTAAAATTAAGTGTATGTATAGTTCAAAACTTACGGCGAAAATTGGTAGAAAGTTTCACCGGCGCTGATTGGCCCTTGTCATTAACTGCATATACCTTCATGGCTACGGTTTCCTCCCCCGGATATTTAACATGAAAAACTGGTGTTCTTTTGGTATCCATATAGTAAATTGAATTTCCACTTTTCTGTAAGTAATCATAACAATAAATTGTAAAATTGTATACCTACGATGTTGCCGTTCTTAAAGGAAACTTCGAACCTAAATTTTGTTATGTAATATTAGGTACATATATTGAAATAAGGGTTTGGTGAGTACGATGGTAGACGAAGAGTCTCCAGTCGCAACTACTGCAACTTAACAACTGTTTATTGTGAAGTGTGTGGTCATACGTTGTCTGGCAGAAGCAGTGGCGAAGTACGATTCACCAGACTCGGTTGCTTAATCACGAGCTTCACGATCAATGTATGCACTTTTTGACAGTACATATTTGCGCATCTAATTACTGTTGTGCTAGTCTGCAAATGTATGTAACGAATGACACCTGCATATAACCTCATTTAAAAAAACGAGTATATTGACATTTTGCACGACTACACACACAAAGATATCCGAGAAATTAAAAAGGCTGAAAAAAAATTCAATAACTGTTTGAAAAACAAAAACATTGAAATAAAATTTATGGTTTTAATTAAAATTTATTGTAATTTAGCATTCCAACTCAAACCGAAATTAGCTGAGTTTAAATTGGCTAGTGTGAAATATGGCTAACACACATGTAGATAAGGACTAAAACTGTAAATTATACTAACCTCATCTCCCATAGCTTTATTGAGGAATTCGTTGTCAATGGTCCAATTGTCCTTAGGAGTGTGGTCTACATGTTTGTTCGTAATATTGTCGATTGGATTTAGTACCACAAGAACGAATTTTTGTTCTATTCCACCATCGTAGCTTTCAATACATGATACCGTAAAGTTTCCATTTTTGGGGTCTTTTTCTTTCTTGACTGTGCAATTCTCTGGTGGCGATGGAAAATCTAAAGGTTGAAATAAAATAAGCATGGTTAGAAAGAAGTGATATAATAGAGAAACTTGTGTAGATGATTTTATTTCTTGTTTCTGTTAGTTACTTTGGCCCATATCTATTTAATAGATCGCCAATACTATTAGATCTACGAAACGTAAGCCCTTCCTATTTGAGTTAACCATTTTTGGTTAGACGCTTACAAATGCTAAAATTGTATCTAACCAATATTGGTTAGGGCGCTCCGCGCTGCGTAAAATGCCAACTTTTTTAATATTTATTCATTATTCATTATTATCTTAATTGTTTGACGAGATAAGGTTATAATATTATAAATTTCAAATTTCAAAGCGATCATTTTACAGTTATTCTTTTTACGATCCGTATAGTAGTTTAAAAGTTATGGTCGTTTTTCTCAAGGCCATCGACTTCACGCGCAAAATTGTCCCGGGCAGAAGTGACGACTAAATTTTTACCCCGCGATAGGAGGGGATATGTCGCTAAATTATATCGAAAAGGGTCGGTAAAAGACAGAGAAAGTGGTCTTTGCATTTTTTTTAAATTTTAAGTTTTAAATGGCAAATTTTCTACGAAGGGAGTTGTTCAGGATAGCAAACTTACTACTAGCAAAAATTACCACAAAATATACGAAAACTACACTTAAAGAAAATAACGAGCAATGCAAGAACTGGCTCATTGCTGCGAAAACTGTACAAAAAGGGGCTACTCGTAAACCGAAAAACAAATGCCTGATTTTTCCGATATCTCATCGCCACGACGCAAATGTTTAAAATTAATCATTAGTTCTTTTAAAAATAAAACTGTCGGTTTGTTTTCTTTGATGTTAATTTGATGGTGGTCCCATAATGAGGAGTAGTGACGATGAAGCTTTTGCTGGTATTAGTTCAATGCTTCTGTAATGCAAATTACCAGATGTTTAGAATAAATTATTCTTATATGTATTTCATTCCCTGACTAAGGATCCAGAATATTACATTTCTAATGTTCTTAAATAAATATTTTATAACATTTTCTTTATAATTCTAATCCTCAACAATGTGTTTTATTTTCTAACTTAAGTCTAAGTAGAAGTCTCTAGTATTCTAGATAGGTAGTTCATCCTCTGCAGGATGTCCTTGCTACATGGGAGCAAGTAACACAGAGCGAGTTTCCGGTTTTTATTAGATGTACACAGTGGCACGGTTTTAGGTATTCCGAGCTGTAACCCCCCAAGGACCTCATTGTCCTTTAGAAAAAATAACTTTCTTTCCTTCTCTGGTTGCCATTCTATGACTGAAGCTTTGAATCATGATACCGTGACATCTTACTTCCCACCGGAACGTCAGCGGATCCGGTTCCCACCCTTTTCTCTGAACCTGAAGGGATCACTAATTATTACAAGCGTATATCAAACGTATATTTCCTGAAACTAGGGAAACGCAGAGCCGCTCCAGTTTACCATCCAAATACCACTATTGAAAGCAGCCTGGTGGAGCATATACTCTTTATCCATGCTGTGAGCGGTTGTGACTCGACGTCTGCGCTTTTCCAAAAAGGCCAAGTCAAGTCGCTGAAGACTGTTACGACATTCCGAACTCTTACCCTACATTCACCGGTTTTCAAACCCCAGATTGACAGCAGAGGAAATCAGCGCCCCCCCCCCTAACCTAATGGCCACTAACATTATACCTCATTGACGATCGGCCATTTGTAGTTATTACCAGCCTACTGTGTTTT
Source organism: Micropterix aruncella (assembly GCA_944548615.1). Classification (NCBI taxonomy): domain Eukaryota; kingdom Metazoa; phylum Arthropoda; class Insecta; order Lepidoptera; family Micropterigidae; genus Micropterix; species Micropterix aruncella. The sequence goes on from CALYMY010000209.1 coordinate 21,347, forward strand.
ATGATTTTTTATTTTATTCACGATTAGCAGACGTAGCCAACATGGGAGTTTCGCAGTCTTTAAAAGACCACGACTACGGGTCTTACATACGTTTGCTGATACGCTAATGTGACTAAAGGAAATCAGGTAATAATAATATAATTGATTTTGGGACAATAAAGTTCATAGCGCGTCTCTACCGCACTTTCAAAATGTAATTTTCTGCGTTTTTCTCTAAGTGAAAAAAAAACATTTTTAAGCGTGCTTTAGCGGCAGTTTGGTACATCGGGAGAGTTAAGTCTTTGAATATAAATTGTAGGAAATTTTATCTAATCTAATTTTTTACTGAGCAGTCGTTATCAAAAAAATATTTATTCGTGAATTAAAAGCGAAAAACTAAATTAAATGTTTAAAAATACATATAAAACCGCTGTGAAAAATACTTTCGGAATTTTTCCCTGAGAAAACCCTCATATGCTTGAAGTATTGTCGGATTTTTTCAATTTTATATTTTGAAATAAAAATATCGCGGAAAGAGTCATTTTCGCGTGTTGTACTACAACGGCGCGACGCGGTGCCTCCGGCACCGACTGATATTAAGAGCGGTCTAAATTTACAATTGTAAATTTCCAACATTGGCGCTACGCGATTATATTGCCTGGCGACAGATGGAACCGGGGCAGAGTGTGTCCATTGTCGGGCGGAGTGGCCATACGTGCCTCATATCTTTGAGGGCGAAGCATCGGGTCATTTACATGCGAATTCGTAATGCGTGCCGTCCGCGCAATACCCGCCATCGCCTGAACCGGACCGGCGCGCCATAGCCATCGTCTCTACCCGGGTGTCTCTCTGACCGATATTTAATAATTTTATGTTTAATCATTTATAATATAGTCAATAGTCCAATTCTGTATTTTTGCAGGCAACTCCGTACTGGTTTCCTACACTAAGAACTTACATCGCTTGATTACCAATATTAACGAATAGGGGAAGGGGGCCGAAAGCGGATATCTTAAAAGAAATGTAATATTATTTTTATTAGGAATAACCTACTGCAACCTATTTGCTACATTGAGAAGCTTGATTTAAGGCTTTTGAATAACGTTTGGTAAAATTTGTCAAAACACTAAAAACAAAAGAATATAAGGCAAACTACCCAACTCCCGCAAATGCCCGCTTTGCCAGATGGGGGAACCTAAAGCGGGCACGTGTTTTTTGGCACTCAAGTAATTGCCATCAAAAACTAATTTCAAAAGTTTGAGACAACTAAAGGAAATTACAACTAAAACACGACCATATACACACTCAATAACGAATGAGTGGTAATAGTAACATAAAATTCACTAAAATAAAGTAAACACAAGTAAAATCATTTGCATTTTTTTTTAAAAACCGGTTAAAATATTTTTTTTTTGCACCGATTGTAAACTTGTGCTCGCAAGCTAATAGGATGATTGCAGCAAGGTGAGAGGGATGCGGGGTTTACCCACACGGTACGAGAGCACGCCAATTTTTTAAATGACTGTATACACGAGGGTGCCTGCATTAGGCACTATGCCCGCTTTAGGCCATTCCCCTATAGAAAGGCATATTAACTAATAATATATATGCCCCACTACTTCCATTTTGGGAATGAGAATAAAACTCGATGCACTTAAGTTGGAGAGAACCACTTAAATTATTATGCGTGATAGCCCATTTGAAATCTTATAAGAAACTCATAAGGTAATAGTTACTTATTCAATATCAGATATCAGCCTTGCTTATTTAATGCATTTTAAAAAATATTTTAAAGTGTTTATCCCAACCGCTTTAGGACAAGGGTCATGAAGAAACAGGAATAGATTTATATAGACCGTTATCCAAATTCGTAAGGCCTGGAAAACGACATTGACTTAAAACTTTAGCGATGCAAAATTCAGACAGACAAGTAGTTCTTACAGCTCAATAAAATCCGAAGAACCAAAGTGGTTAACATAGATCAGAATATAATCATGCGTAAATGGCCGTAGGCTTGTCACATATCCTGGGAAACTGGTCACCGTTGGAGACGCAAGGCTTTCGAATAGAGACCATGCACCAGAAAACTTAGTGTAGTTCACCCTGTAGTGTAGTGTTCTGACTGCTACAGAAAGTTTCCAGGTAGCGCCTGGATGAGAAAGATGGAGGTCCGGTCAGAGTTTTGAGCCTTACGAGATGCTTATGTCCAGCAGTGGAGAGGCTGTAAGTAACGGAAGACCCAGTTGACCTTCACCAGGGACTTCTTCCGCTAGCACTATTGCATCTGCCAGGGGTCCCAATCATTGTCTTTTTCTATACGGATAGGATACCTATATTGATTCTTCAAGTAAAAACTTAGTTTTGAAAAAAAAAAAAAAACATTCATACAGACCGATAGATCTATTAAAACAGAATATATAGAATTATTGCCTATAAAACACAGTATTATTTCTGTTTCGGCATACTTTTCAATGTATTATTCTGTGTATCAAACTAAAAAAGAAAACGTTTTTTTGTTTATTTTAACTTTTTTCTGAAAAGAAACTTTATCGAGTAAAAAGAAATTTTATGTACAGATAATTTTTCTACAAAAAAAACTGTATTGTATCATTACTACTTTTTTAGACTTAAGCCTTGATTAACAAGGACATTCGGTTGTTATATAAAATTTTCTTATATTCAAATTATTCCTTAGTAACAAAGGCCTAAAATCTTAAAAAAATACATGATTTTCAACTCAGTTTTTCATGTCATATAATGTCTGTACAACAAGGTCAACAACAATGTCTAATACTCAAAAACCTATTTTTTTCAGAAAAAAACTCAAAATAAAACAATATTTTTTTGGTTAAGTTTTATTCAGAGAATCAGCTCTTGACAAATATGGCAATGTTATAGGGCCCTATAACCTATTTTTTCAGAAAAAAACTCAAAATAAAACAATCTTTTTTTTGGTTAAGTTTTATTCAGAGAAACAGCTCTTGACAAATATGGCAGCTTATAAATCGAATACATATTTTTTCAAATTCCCATGCTTCTCTCTTTCCATCATACTTACCTAATCATTAGATAAAATGTAATAAATTTATTTTGCTCTTATTTTGACCCCATTTATTTTGCTAATAAATAGGCAATTATGACTAAACGCACTAATTGAGTATACATAGGACCCTTCTTTGTGGAAAACCAATCTTCCTGGCATAACTTTTGGTTCGATTCATTTATTATACCTAAGAAACAAGTTTCAGGTGACGAATATTGACCTTGTTTATTATAAAGGATATGAATAAATACGAGATTATCAAAACTCGTATTATCAAAACAATATTAAAAGATATTAACTCGTATTATCGAAAATATCTTCGCCAGTGGCGCAAATACAGTTCTCACTGTCCCCTAACTCCCCGTACGTTTTGATCCCTCTACCTTTCCGCCCCCATTTCACTACCATCTACCATGAACTCTCGCCTAAAATTTGCATAATAGCAGCTTGTATGTACGAGCATTGAACAATGCACACAATGTCATGTTGGGCTGGCTCTTCTCCGTTTCCGTATAATATTCGTGGCGTTGTTTATAGGGTGATTTTTGCCATTCCGTGTCATCGGCCTGCAGCTGTGCACCGCGTGGAGGAAAAATATGAAAAGCAACTAGGGGACAATGTACTACCGGACGGAGGCATTTGCCTGTCGGGCGACCGCGTACACACTAACTCAAATATTAGTCAGAGCGCTCGCTACAGGCTCTTCCTTTTCGCGTGCCCTCTCCGCTGCGACAAGTTTGGTTTAACATTTGGGTCTGATTGCAAAAGGGGGTGGTCTTAACGCTGTGCACGGCCCTTCGTTTAACGTGAAACGTCTTCGGCAGAGAGTGGTTTAATCGCTTTAGACATGCATCCACTCGCTATTTTCGCCATTATTATGATTTAAATAAAACAGAAATTCACCATAAATTTAGCTCTGCTAGCACTTATATTATAAATTATGAAAATATCACATAAATTATAAAAATATCAAAAGATAAGTTTAATAAAATATAGTAGGTACTAAACACTAACCCACATCACATGTCAAAAAGTATACATACAAGATTTGTATAAAACGAGAATAGGAGAAAAATCTCTTAATTGACTTTTGTTGGATATAATTTTATGCATATATCCTTAAAATAATCATATATCTTACATCCTTAAAATACCGCAATAAGATAAATTATATATCCTTAAAATATCGCACATATACAAAATACTTGAAACTCAGTACGTCTATGGCGTTAGATAGATATTAAATAAAGATGTGTATAAGATTTAAAAATAAATTTATTTGGTTTATTATAGTTATTTAGAGTAAATGATTGATTTTTTCTTTAACCAGTTAAACAGCAAATACGTCGTATATCACATGTGTGTCACCCCAAGACTTTGCCAGCAAGTAGCAAAGAAGCGATTTCATCTGAATATCAATATCAAAAATAACATCGATGAGCGCCCTCTCTCGACCAGAAGAGAGCCCGGCTGGGTTCCGTTGCAACCGCTTCGCCTGGCGCGGTTAGTTTCTTGGCTAAGGGCGGGGTTAGTGCAAGCGCAAATGGATAGCATCAATTTTTGATAAAAATGTATGGCGGAATATAAACATTATTAGTGTAGTGTCTACAGGAGACATTCCAGGCAATATTTCTCAGGGTGATTTTGACGCAACAAGGCATTTGTTTACCAAATTGCAAGTCTCTTAGTCCAATATATCGAGATTTAAATATGACTAGTGCGCTCCCTGGTGAACTGATTTGATCCACAATCTTTTCAATTCAAGCCAAGATCAAATATTTTCCGCATGCCAATTTTCAGCTTATGGTAATAACTTTAGGGCGCTATCGTTGAGTAATGCACACGTTAATACACACACACACAGACAGATTTCAATCTGGAAATAGTATTAATCGACTCAGCTCAAAATAGATAATCTCAAAAATCTCGTCTTTATTTCCAAAAAAAAATTGCAGGTTCACAATATTTTCTCTCCCCTTCGGTTGGTAGGACGGGAAAATAAAACGATGCTTGTTGTGTTTAGAAATGTAATAGCTAAAGTTATCTTATATCTTAGTCTTACTCAGAAAGTTGATCTCGTATTTCGTTATCATCAATTTATTCATCTGTACAGAAGTACCTACATGTAAGAAGTAGATATAATTTTTAGATTCGTAAAAATAAAAAAAGATCGTAGTTATGTAGGTATATGATGTTATGGCTTTATTTATATTTTTTAACTTTATAACAATATTTATATATATTATACGTAACAAAAAAAAACAATTACAAATAAATTGAACTACAAATACCAAAAAAAAAAATTAACGCAATAGGGAAGTCGAAAAGGAAAGAGGAGAGGAGATTAGAATTTAATGGAATTGCATTTAAATACCGTGTTCGCTAGGCATTAGGCATTATATATTGGCGATGTTATTATATTTTAGAAATGACCTTCATATTCAGTTTTAAAATCAGGTTTTGAAAAATTTAGGTAATGTATTTTATATCTACTTATTATTTTTTAAAACCGCCTTTTTGTGATAATTTGTCGTAAATTTATCTATTATTACTAGTAGTGAGCTCTTAGACTACTGTAGGCGGGTGTGTACGTGAGTGTTGCGCCTATACTTCTATCGTGTAGAAACATGCTACGATGCATTTCCCTAAATATCTGACCCAGTACCTTATTTAATAGGTACCAGGAAACACATAAATTACTGTGTACCGCCACTACGGCTATGACGTCACACCTCATATTATAACGGTCCGTTATTTGGTAAATCTTCAGATTTATTTTTGATTCATGAATGGTGTAGTCATCATCGAACTTAACTCGCCACCGGTAAAATTTAATGTCTATCTCGAGGAAGAACAGTCGTCCAAGGATAAAAACCCAGTAATTACCAATTTTCCCCTTATATAAGCACAACCCAGAAATGTTAAGTTTCTTTTTTACTAATATCATAAAACGCAACGCCTATCTGTTGGTTATTGTTTTTGAGCAATATATTATTTTTTAAGGTAAAACGGTATAAAATATCTAAAATATAATTGTAAGGGTTTTAATTACTAGCCATTAATAATGAAATAATATAAATATAAAACTACTATATAATATTAAATACCATATAACATTGAATTTATAATGAAATAATATAAATATAAAACTACTATATAATATTGAATACCATATAACATTGAATTGAATACCATATAACATTGAATATACATATTTCATTGGCATCCCTTCAGCCAATCACTAAATAACTAATATTATATACCATGCTTTTGCAAAAAACTGCCTTTAATTTGGGGTACTAGGAACGTCGACAAAAAAGAAAAATGGTAAATGTTTTTCCTTTTTTTTGGAAAATATATGATTTTTATTTATGGGAAATTATTCTAAACCAAAAAATACGTTAAAAATAATCCACAACTATTTTTTTAGGCATTTGTTACTCAGGAATAGCATTGTATATATTCAACTTTGGATATTCGGTAACTAAGGCCTAAACCAAAAAAATATTACTTCGATTACTTAATCTCACGAATTATGGCTTAAATTTAAGGCAGTCTCTGCATAAGTGCCTAGTGTTTATGTCAAAAAACTAAAAATAATTTTGTCAACCCACGACACTCTATTAGGGGGAAAACACCTAACTCCGTGCACCTAGCGTCGGACAACTAGAGCTGTCAACTACAACAGGCTAACCCGCCACTTGGTCGTTCTATCCCGTGAAGTAAACGCAAAAGACTCCCTTAGGAAGCAGTGAAACGGTGTAAACCGAATCTATCGCGGACCACGGCATCTGTTGCCTGGCTGTTCACCCGGGATCGGGTAGCCGATGGTCGTTTCAAGAGCAGTCGCCGTAAGGTCTGCAACCACCCCCGCACTATAGTAAACAGTACTGCTTCCAGACTCCCCCGACTATTAGTAAGGATGCACAGTCGATTAGCTTACGCCGCACGGTGCGCAGTCCATCCAGGAGCGCCAGAAGAATGACTCCTAGGGAAAACTAGCACCAAGGTCAGAGTCCTACCCGGGCTCGCACTTCGAGCGTGGAGGCCGCCGGATGGGTGTTGACCCGTGAGTGTAACAACCCTGAACAAATGGGTCTTCGTGACCAACTCAGCAAGGGCCCATTAGCTCCCACTCAGCGTTGGACACTGATAGTATCTTAACAAGTCGCGGAGCGATCGGTACAAAGACTTAGGAAAAGGAAAATCGTACGTTTCGCAGCACCCTTTTAACCAGTGAGATTATATTAGTGTCCGACGCTAGGTGCCGTCCGGCGTTATAGGACTTCCCCCCACTGTCTATTTATGGTAATACTGTCGCGTTAAGAATAAAAAAAATAAATAAAAAAGAAACGACACTTCTAAAAAGGTCAAAATGTCTTTCTTGAATAAAAATAATATATCTAGAATAATATCTTTCAGAACAAAATTGTGTTGTAACCAAAATCCATTAATGAAATCACACCTTTAGGCTTAACGACTCGGGACACTGAAAACCTAATTAAGGAAACAGTTCCTAAGTGCATTTCATAAAATTTTTGCTTTCTAATACGGAAACGCCAGCTGTGCTCATTAGCAAGTCTTATAACGATAGGTTACGGTAAATTCCAAAACAAACGTGTTGCGACATCCACGCCTGCTTACTACTGTTCATGTGCTTCAGATTTGCATAACGGATCACTGGACCTGCAAAACTATCTTTGTATATATATTGTTTACTTATATTAAAAAACCTTTAAGATTATTCGCTTATTTCTAAGTGGAAGCGTTAGTAAAGTAGGATTAAAATATAAAAGAAGATATGTACATTAAAATAGGCTCTTATAATATACCGTAGAATACCATTATTACTATCAATCTCATTAATGTATGTTTTGATTAATAATTAAGCTTCATAATGTATAATTTTAAGAATTATAAATATGTTTTAGAAATAGAAATATAAATTAGAAATATAAGCGACCACTATCGGTCAATATCGAAAACACGGCCAAGCCTCTTAATGACTAAGCTCATTAAGCCGGCCAATCGTAGCAATACGAGCCGTTGAATTATATCCCCACTCCTCATTAAACGGCTATGAGCCCCACCTCGACCCGCTGGCTAGGTAGCCGAGGTCCCGGGAGGGGAACGGGTCAGTGGTTAACAACAGCCCGTACGGTCAACATCAATGAAAGTGACTAATATCAACTTTGTGCGCGTCATACAATTGTCAACATTCTTTCTGTCACCCGGTTATTAGTCTTGTGTAAAATAACCTTAAGTTCGGCTTTATTTAAAAACCGTTAGTAAATAAAATCGAAATTGCGCCGCAAAACGCTAGTTTTATTAGCAAATATCACCAAAACATCTCCGAGAAGCCATCTGGAGTCCTGCCGCCCGACGAACAAACCTTGACCGATCCCGCATAATAACCGGCCCGATTCAAGTTGATCTCCGACCTGCAGCGACGACAAGACCCTTCATCGAGAGACCAAGGTGAGCGTTTTTGTATTAAAACTGCATCACATGTACCTACGACTGCCACAACAAAGCCAATAATTTAGATTTATTGGGCAAAGAACTTCAGCGAGCAAAATCCACATCAAAACTGGGAACAACTGTGACCGGATTTACACCCGGCTCATACCCAACTGCCACAGTTTCGAACCACACGGAAACTGTACGGTGACTGACAGGATCGCCGTCGAAACGAACGAACTAAAATTTCGTTTCTTCCCGTCGTTGATCTGGCCGATCGCGACGGCAGCCTGTGGACCCTCGACCACAATATTGAGGCATTCCACCAACTAGTCTGCGACAACCATCGCAGAACTGCCGCGGTGTGTGTACTTAACCGACCCATCCCGAGACTTAAAGAAGTCCCGACGATTTGCCGGCACATACCATAAAGCTGGTCCTTCGAGACGGATTTTGAAAAAGCGAAAAATAGACCGCTTGCAAAATCGCTGAATAAGATATGTCGACGAAAAATACGCCGTCCAGAAAAAGCCAGCGAATTGCTGACAAGAAGATGGACGGAGGCGCGGAAGCAGCTCGCGACCGAAGCACAGAATCGGTAGCGACCTCAAAACGACCGTCATCGCGGGCGACATCGACTACCAGTCGCAGATCATCAAGATCCAGCGCGACTACGGTAGCAAGACGGCAGCTCGAAGCAGAATTACAAGCCGCCGACGAACGGGCACGCCTGAAGGCCGACGCCGCCGTGACCGCAGCGAAAGCAGAAGCAGCCGCCGCCGCCGCCGCCGCCGCCGCCGCCGCCATTGAACAACAAATTAAACTGGAGTTGCTGGAGGAAAAATTGGCGCTTAAAAAACTGCTCATCGAAGCAGAAGTCCAAGGAGAATTAGACCAAGAATACGACGACGGCAGCAGCGTCTCCGAAAGCCGGATAGCACCGCACATCAGGATTGCAGCATCGAAAGCGTCCGTTCGCCGCACCACGGCGTGGCTGAACACGCAGTTCGAACCTCATCCAACGCAGCCTACCCAGCCGACAGAGGAAGAAGAAAAAATAGAACAGTGTCAGAAGGAAAAAATAGTGCCGTGTCAGATCGAAAAAATAATGCCGTGTCAGTACGAAAAAATAGTGCCGTTTCAGAACGAAAAAATAGTGCCGTGTCAGAACGAAAATATAACGCCATGTCAAAATGTTAATTTTAGTACTGTGCCCCATCCGTCAATGACATATCATGCCCGAGCAAACTTGCTTAAAGACCTCCCGAAGTTCGCAGGTGATAGTCGAGAATGGCCAATCTTCGTGGCGCTCTATGACCAGGGGACATCCGCGTGCGGCTTTAGCGATGCGGATAACCTCGTCCGACTGCAGCAAAGTTTGCAAGGCGCGGCACGGGAAGCGGTGCGAGCGATGCTGATCGACCCGCGAAACGTGCCGGACATCAGACGCGCGCTGGAGCGTCGATTCGGCCGACCAGGTGCCCGAATTACCGAACTCCTGGACGAGGCAGCGAAAACACACACCATATCGGTAAGTGATCCGTTATGTAAACTTGTGGAGTTTGGTACAGTAGTCTGCAACGTGGTGCATTCTTTGAAAAATATGGGACACGCAGCATATCTGACAAATCCACATTTATTAAAAGAACTTGTAAATAAATTGCCCCAGCATCTTCGTCTTCAATGGTTCTCAGCAGTAAAAAACGAGCACCCGACATTGTTAGAATTTGCAAATTGGGTAGAAAATATAGTAGATGCAGCTTCGTTAGAAGAGTCGTTGCCGACCACTCAAAACATAAACAACAATCGAAATCGTAATTTTTCGAACAATCGAAATCAGAATTTCTCGAAAAAACAAACATACGTCACAAACGAAAACAAGCCGCCCACCTGTTTTAAATGTAAAAAAGACAATCATACTACACCTGAGTGTAAATTTTTGCTTGCGCTGACCATCAATGAACGATGGAATTTTGTAAAAAAAGAACATTTGTGCATTAGATGCCTTCATAAAAGCCATCAGTTAAAAGACTGTAGGAAAAATAACAAATGCGGCAAAGAAGGGTGTCAACAACCTCATAATACGGTATTACACTCTCCCAAGCAAAAAACCTCCGAAAATAATAACACGTCATCGTCCGGGAGCCCAACTCCCTCAAACACGACCATGTCCGGGAGCCCATCTCCTACAAACGAAGCATCGACTTCAAAAACAGTTGCTAATACATGGCACGATACAACTGAAATACTTCTTCGAGTGGCCAAGGTAGAAATTCGCGGCCCCAACGGGTGTTTCAGTACCCTAGCGTTATGCGATGAGGGTTCCTCTATCACCCTACTCGAAGAAACAGTAGCCGATAAAATCGGAGCCGATGGCCCTAAAAGTCCATTGCACTTGGTAGGCGCATCTGGCATGACAATTAAAAACGGGTCTACGCGCCGCGTAAATTTGGAAATTCGCGCCGCAAATAACAATAAATTTTATCCATTAAAAGATGTAAGAACCGTTAATAAATTAGACCTTCCAATACAAAAATTCAGCGCTAAAGACATGATGCAAAGATGGCCGCATTTAAACAAGGTTCCACTTTGCGACGTAAACGGTCGTCCGACATTACTAATCGGTATTGACCACTGGGATCTCTTTGTACCTCGCACTATTAAGGCAGGTGCGCCAGACGGACCTATAGCGACATCGTCACGGTTAGGGTGGACTCTTGGCGGCGCCTCGGGTAAGGCCGGAGCCACACGCGACCACGCGACCCATTTAACTGCGTTAAATGAAGAAGAAAGAGTAGATGAGTTAGTCCGCGAATATTTCAATATCGAAGACCTAGGACCCCATTTACGAAAACATAAACAAGTAACAAACGCCCGCGCTGAACAAATTCTCCAGTCATCTGCCAATCAGGTTAACGAGCGCTGGGAAATCGGTCAGTTATGGAAATCCGACCATACCGACTTACCGCCGAGTCGCGACATGGCCGAACGCCGCCTACTTTCGGTAGAAAGGCGACTGGCAAAAAACGATTCTACCGCGCGACAATACTGCGATAAAATTACAGAATTTATAACGAAAGGTTACGCCGAGAAATTAACTAAAAACGAATGTCAGCTAGAAAGCTCAAAAATTTGGTATTTGCCACACTTCCAAGTTGAAAATAAAAATAAACCGGGAAAATTGCGCCTAGTCTTCGACTGCGCGGCGAAATCAAACGGTGTCAGTTTAAATGACCATCTACTGTCAGGACCCGACTTATTAAACCCGTTAATGGGAGTTTTATTTAAATTCCGACAGGGAAAAATAGGCTTTACCGCGGACATTCGGGAGATGTTTCTCCAAGTAAAACTAAAAAATGACGACTCGCAAAGTCAACGTTTTTTATGGCGAGACCTAGACACCAACAAAGAACCTGAAGAATACCGAATGAAAGTAGTACTTTTCGGCGCTACTTCTTCCCCATGCTTAGCTCAATATATAAAAAACCGTAACGCTGATCGTTTCGAAAGTGCCTATCCGGAAGAAGTAATAAATATAAAAAATAATTTTTACATGGACGACTACTTAGGTAGTACGGACAACGTAGAGTCCGCCGAATCATTAATAAAAAACGTAACACACATCCATAAAACCGGAGGATTCGACTTAGTAAACTGGGCTAGTAGTAACCCACATACTCTCAAAACTATACCCATAGAACACCAATCGAAAGCCAGCGTCACGTGGACAAATCCCGAAGATAACGTCGAGCGCATTTTGGGCTTACGTTGGGATCCCAAATCCGACACACTTGCTTTCGACACCAATTTTCGAAAAATACCCCCCAATTTAATAAACGGTGAAACAATGCCGACTAAACGCCAGACGCTTCAGATCATTATGAGCGTTTTTGATCCCTTAGGACTACTGGGACCCCTTGCCGTAAAGGCAAAAATCTTGCTGCAACATATATGGTTGCAAAAGGTAGAATGGGACCAAGTAATTGGCGAAAGCGCCTTTACAAAATGGAAAGTGTGGCTCGCGGAACTCAAATACATCAAAAACTTTAAAATTCCAAGGTGCTACCAGGCCGAGGGCGATCTAATAGGTAGTACACAACTACACGTTTTCGCCGACGCGAGCGAGAAGGCCTACGCAGCCGCGGCATATGTTCGTTATATTGCCGCAAACGGACAAACCTGTGTGGCCTTCCTAGCCGGTAAAAATAAAGTTGCGCCATTAAAAACAATGTCTCTGCCGCGGCTTGAATTACAAGCCGCTACACTAGCTAGTCGATTAGCCAAATTCGTAATTGAGCAACACACGTGGAAATTTGATGAGGTGTTTCTTTGGAGTGACAGCAAAACCGTGCTATCATGGATCCGTTCCGACCCTCGCAAATTCCAAACCTTCGTTGCGCACCGGCTCGGTGAAATTGACCAGCTGACCCAACTTAGACAATGGCATTGGGTGCCGTCGAAGGAAAACCCAGCTGACTTAGCGACTCGAGACACGGTTAGCGAAGGTTTAACCAATATAACTCAGTGGACATCAGGACCGACCTTTTTAAAACAACCACCTAGCGAGTGGCCCCGCGACACCCAAAATCCTACTGAATTTGAAACACAAGAAGAACTAAAACATACGGTACATGTGAGTAGGGAGCCTGCGCCGAAACCGCTTATCGATATAACGCGATTTTCACAACTTAACCGCCTCATTCGCAGTACCGCATGGGCGCTCCGTTTCGTAGATAGGTGTCAGAAAAAAGGTACGAATGAAAACTCCCTCTCCGCGTTCGAAATGACTCGCGCAGAACTTCATTTGATAAAAGGTGCCCAATTAGATGATTTTAAAAACGAAATTACTGCTATACGGTCAAACATACCTAATAAGAAAAACACAAAATTACGCCATTTAAATGCATATCTAGATGACGAGGGCCTTTTGAGAGTAGGCGGACGCATAAACGCGATCCAAGGCGTGGCACTCCAGGTTAAAAAACCCCCCATCTTAGATGCCAAACACCCCTTTACGAAACTTTTAATACAACATCAGCATGAGGCAGCTAACCATAAAGGACGAGAATTCGTAGCTAATGAGCTTCGCCAAAGCTACTGGATTCTTCGTCAACGAGGTGCTATTCGACAAGTCACTTATGACTGTCAAAAATGCAAACTCGACAGAGCCAAACCAGTTCCCCCAAAAATGGCAGATCTTCCCGGTCTGCGGTTAGAGCACCACATACGCCCCTTCACTAATATCGGCCTGGACTTCTTTGGACCGATTGAGGTGGCAGTCGGGCGACGTAAGGAGAAAAGGTACGGTGCTTTGTTCTGCTGCATGAGCACCCGAGCCGTCCATGTCGAAATCACCAATAGTTTGACAAGTGATTCGACTATGATGGCCATCAAGCGCATGTGTGCAAGACGCGGAGTACCTTCGACAATATTCTCCGATAATGGCACCAGTTTTCATGGGGCTAATAATGAACTAAAAACTGCTCTAAAAAACCTCGACTGGGACGACTTAAAAAACCAAAATTCCATAAAACGAATCGAGTGGAAGTTCAACACCCCAGCCGCCCCTCACATGGGAGGGTTCTATGAACGTCTCATTCAAGCGGTAAAAAAGGCCTTTTATGCCACATTAAAAGAAAAGCTTCCCCGCGAAGAGACCCTTCTTACATTAATGGCCGAAGCGGAAAACTCCGTCAACAGTAGGCCACTATTGTACGTGTCTCTTGACAGTCAAGATGACGAAAGCTTGACCCCGAACCACTTCCTGATAGGATCATCATCTGGACGCCTCAATTTCGGCGTAATAGACCCAGAGAGCTTCTGTCTGCGGAAACAATGGCAGATTTCGCAGATTTTGGCCAACCATTTCTGGAACCGCTTCGTTAAGGAATACTTACCTACCCTAGCAAAGCGGTCCAAATGGCACGAGGAGGTTCCACCAATAAAGGAGGGTGATTTAGCCTTTCTGGTAGACCCGCAATTCCCTCGTAATACATGGTTGAAAGGTATTATAACAAAAACGTTCCCAGGGAAGGACGGGCAAGTTAGGACTGTGACAATACAATGCCGCGGGAAAAGCTATCAACGACCCGCGACGAAAATAGCTATTATTAACACTCCCGAAAAACGGTGAATAAATAGGTTTATTCACGGAGGAGGGAATGTCGCGTTAAGAATAAAAAAAATAAATAAAAAAGAAACGACACTTCTAAAAAGGTCAAAATGTCTTTCTTGAATAAAAATAATATATCTAGAATAATATCTTTCAGAACAAAATTGTGTTGTAACCAAAATCCATTAATGAAATCACACCTTTAGGCTTAACGACTCGGGACACTGAAAACCTAATTAAGGAAACAGTTCCTAAGTGCATTTCATAAAATTTTTGCTTTCTAATACGGAAACGCCAGCTGTGCTCATTAGCAAGTCTTATAACGATAGGTTATGGTAAATTCCAAAACAAACGTGTTGCGACATCCACGCCTGCTTACTACTGTTCATGTGCTTCAGATTTGCATAACGGATCACTGGACCTGCAAAACTATCTTTGTATATATATTGTTTACTTATATTAAAAAACCTTTAAGATTATTCGCTTATTTCTAAGTGGAAGCGTTAGTAAAGTAGGATTAAAATATAAAAGAAGATATGTACATTAAAATAGGCTCTTATAATATACCGTAGAATACCATTATTACTATCAATCTCATTAATGTATGTTTTGATTAATAATTAAGCTTCATAATGTATAATTTTAAGAATTATAAATATGTTTTAGAAATAGAAATATAAATTAGAAATATAAGCGACCACTATCGGTCAATATCGAAAACACGGCCAAGCCTCTTAATGACTAAGCTCATTAAGCCGGCCAATCGTAGCAATACGAGCCGTTGAATTATATCCCCACTCCTCATTAAACGGCTATGAGCCCCACCTCGACCCGCTGGCTAGGTAGCCGAGGTCCCGGGAGGGGAACGGGTCAGTGGTTAACAACAGCCCGTACGGTCAACATCAATGAAAGTGACTAATATCAACTTTGTGCGCGTCATACAATTGTCAACATTCTTTCTGTCACCCGGTTATTAGTCTTGTGTAAAATAACCTTAAGTTCGGCTTTATTTAAAAACCGTTAGTAAATAAAATCGAAATTGCGCCGCAAAACGCTAGTTTTATTAGCAAATATCACCAAAACATCTCCGAGAAGCCATCTGGAGTCCTGCCGCCCGACGAACAAACCTTGACCGATCCCGCATAATAACCGGCCCGATTCAAGTTGATCTCCGACCTGCAGCGACGACAAGACCCTTCATCGAGAGACCAAGGTGAGCGTTTTTGTATTAAAACTGCATCACATGTACCTACGACTGCCACAACAAAGCCAATAATTTAGATTTATTGGGCAAAGAACTTCAGCGAGCAAAATCCACATCAAAACTGGGAACAACTGTGACCGGATTTACACCCGGCTCATACCCAACTGCCACAGTTTCGAACCACACGGAAACTGTACGGTGACTGACAGGATCGCCGTCGAAACGAACGAACTAAAATTTCGTTTCTTCCCGTCGTTGATCTGGCCGATCGCGACGGCAGCCTGTGGACCCTCGACCACAATATTGAGGCATTCCACCAACTAGTCTGCGACAACCATCGCAGAACTGCCGCGGTGTGTGTACTTAACCGACCCATCCCGAGACTTAAAGAAGTCCCGACGATTTGCCGGCACAAATACCTATATTGACATTTGAACATTTTGACTTTTGACAACTACTTACTTACAACTATTCACCGACGGCTCAGGAACAAATGGACGTTTTGGGGCAGGCGTGTATGGACCCAAAACCAACCACAGAATCAGCATCCCCCTTGGACAAAACGCTACGGTTTTCCAAGCCGAGGTACTTGCCATATTGGAATGCATAAAACTACAAAGTCGACTTGAGGTAAAAAACAGACAAATCCTCATCTGCTCTGACAGCAGAGCAGCACTGGACGCTCTGGCTAAAGCCACCACAGAATCTTCTGTGGTCTGGGACTGCATGCAGGAGCTCAACAAATTGGGAAAATCCAACAAAATCACCCTAATATGGATACCGGGTCACCAAGGCATACCCGGAAACGAAGAGGCCGACAGACTGGCAAAACTGATGCTACAGGTAAGAAAATCATCAGGGACTGCTTGGAGCAGGAACATCGGGCTTCCTGGAAACAGAGTCAGGGATGTCGCCAGGCAAAAGCCATGATGGAGCAACCACTACAGAAGAAAACCAAGGCACTACTTGACATGAGCAAGAAGAACCTTAGAACCACTATCGGTCTCCTCACCGGACACACGACCCTTAGAGATCATCTATTCAACCTTGGTTTGACTGAGAGCAAGGATTGCCGAATATGTGGCGAGGAACCTGAAGACAGCATACACATTGTTGGTCGCTGTCCAGGGCTCGCCGCCAAAAGACACAGTTTACTGGGACGAGTGTTTCTCGAACCCAGCGATCTGCCCAACTTGAAGGTCAGTGACCTACTTGGACTGGTAAGAAGTACCGGGCTACTAGCTGACCACTGACCTAATCACACAGTGGGTATTTACAAAAGACCTTACAGATCTAGGTGACATCAAGGGCTGGAAACAAGCCCCCCACTCCATCTACTACTACTACTACTACTTACAACTACTAATATTTGGACAGTTAGGGTACCCTATTCAGTACCCTATTCAGTATTCAGTATTCAATTTATTCAATTAGAATATACAATAAAAGCATGAATTTTCAATTAAAGCTAATTATCGCATATTAGAATTCGTCAGTTGCTAGTAATATATTATTATATGTAGATATATAACTATTAAAGCAGAAATATTAATTTGACAATAGCGTTTAGTCGGCTTTACACGGCAGAATAATAAAAAGAAATATATAGCTGAATCCATGTACATACATATAAAATAAATATATACATCTAAAATAAAACATGTAAAATAAATAAATAAATATTACATGACATGTAACCCTATGACACCCGGGATGACAACCGAAAACATGAACCCTGAACACATTACACATCTTTTTTGTTGCGCAGTCGTGTAAAATATCAAAAGAACATGGATGATTTCCGAAAAAGAAAATTATATGCGATGTTTCTTACTTCGAAAGTATTACGTTGAAATGGACGAGAATAAAAATAAGGAGATGGTCGTGGTATTTGATTCCGCTAATAAATTTTATTACGTTCTGGGGTGTACAGTAAAACCGATACCAGTACTCGTGAAATTGTTGGGCTACTAAAGAAGTCGTATACTTTTATAGTTTCGTCGTGCGCCGTCCATGCGATATTATAACGAGTCCCTGCATGGTATTGGTGTTAAAACATTGACCCGGAAATCACATAAAAAGAACGATTAAAGGTTTTATTCATCAATTACTGAAATCTAAATATCCTAAAAATGACATAAAGAACGCTTATTTACGGTAATCAAAGCATAAGTGAAGAGAAGTCGTAGAGAAATTTCAAACTAACATTTCCTGTAGAATAATCCCCTGTTTCCAATCGGTTATTTATATAAGGTATTAGATTTATATAAGATGTTGAGGTGATAGCTGTTAACTTCTTTGTAGCTGAACCTATTTAAAACAGGCTAAGGCAAAATTATATTTTATATTGAATTACCTTAACCCTTGGAGTAAATGGGTATTTTCATGGATGCATCTGTCTCTTTTGCAGGATTTTCGGCGACATCGACTTAAAGTACTATAACTACGAAACTACTACACCAATCATAAAAAGAACAACTGCACAATGGTTGCATTGAAATTTCGAATATAGAATATTGAAATATCATTTTGTAAAACAATTAGATAATTATGAATAAATATGAGAACGTCAAAGAAGTGAAAAAAACGCGCGACCAGATTTGGTCGACTCGTACTCAACGGATAATTGTTTCGCGACCAGATTTGGTTGACTCATACTCAACGGGTTAAATAAAATAGTTTTAGGGCGAAAATCTACCACTCATCTTAATTTATTATTAAACTCAATATATATTGTCTCTGAAATCCAATAAAAATATAATCGACTAGCTGTTGCTTGCGGCTTCGCTCGCGTTAAATGTGGGGTAAGATAGATCTCTTTTTTCCAATCAAGTGATAAGTTTTTGCGTGTAACATATACGTCCTTCTCTGCACCCCTGTCAATATGTTCTTCATGATGTTTGTCCTAATTAGATGATAAAAGTCCATCTAATATTGTTTATCCAAACAAATTTTTAAACACCGTTTCACCCCTTTAGGGGTTGAATTTTGAAAAAACATGAAACACCTGATTGCTTATTTGTTTATTAGAGTAATCTTACAAAGTTTTAAATTAAAAAGTCCATCTAATATTGTTTATCCATACAAAGTTGATTACCCTGTTTCACTCCTTTAGGGGTTGAATTTTGAAAATACATGAAACACCTGTTTGCTTATTTGTTTATTAGAGTAATCTTAAAAAGTTTTAAATTAAAAGTCCATCTAAAATCGTTTATCCATTCACATGAAACACCTGTTTGCTTATTTGTTTATTAGAGTAATCTTAAAAAGTTTTAAATTAAAAGTCCATCTAAAATCGTTTATCCATTCAAACTTTGACACCCCGTTTTACCTTTAAAGATAGAATTTTTCAAAATTCAAAATTCATGTTTTTCAAAACATGAAATAACTCTTCGCTCATTTCTTTATATGAGAAATCTCATTTGAAGAGTCATTTTAATATCGATTATCCAAGGAAATTTTAAAACCACGTTTCACCCCTGTATGGGTTGTATTATGAAAAAACATGAAACACCTATTTACATATTTCTTTATTAAAGTAATCTAACAGAGTTTCGAAAAAAATGTCTATTTTTATCGTTTTCCATAAAAAAATTTAAACCCCTTTTCACCTCTTTAGGGGTTGAATTTTGAAAAAACACGAAGAACTGTTTGCTTACTTGTTTATAACAGTAATCCTACAAAGTTTCTAAATAAATCATCCATCTTATATCGTTTATTCATACACACTTTGGAACCCCGGTTTACCCCTATAGGGGTTGAATTTTGAAAAAACACGAAACACATATTTGCCTTATTTTTTATTAGAGTAATCTTACAAAGTTTTGAAAAAAAAGTCCATCTAATATCGTTCTTCCATATAAATTTTTATACCCCGTTTCACCCCTTTAGGGGTTGAATTGTGAAAAACTTGGTACACGTATTTGCATATTTGTTTATTAGAGTAATCTTACAAAGTTTAGAATTAAAAAGTCCATCTATATCGTTTCTCCATACAAATTTTATTACCCTGTTCACCCCTTTAGGGGTTGAATTTTGAAAAACTACGAAAGACATGTTTTCTTATTTATTTATTAGAGTAATCGTACAAAGTTTAGAAATAAAAAGCACATCTAATATTGTTTATTCATACAAAGTTTGGAACCCTGTTTCACCCCTTTAGGGGTTGAATTTTGAAAAAATATGAGATACGTGTTTCCTCACTTATTTATTAGAGTAATCTTATAAAGTTTCGAATTATAAAGTCCATCTAAAATCGTTTATCCATACAAACTTTAAATCCCCGTTTTCCCCCTTCAGGGGTGGAATTTTGAATAACCATAAAACACCTTTTCCTTATTTGTTTATTAGAGAAATCTTTAAAAGTTTCGAATTAAAAAAGCACATCTATATAGTTTTTCCATACAAATTTTAAAACCCCTTTTCACCACTTTAGGGGTTGAATTCTGAAAAAACACGAAGACCTGTTCACTTATTTGTTTATAATAGTAATCCTACAAAGTTTCGAAATAAATCATTCATCTTTTATCGTTTAGTCATACAAACTTTGGAACCCCGATAGTATATAATGTGTATCATTATTATCATTATAGTATATAATGTGTATCATTATTATCTTTATAGTATATAGTGTGATATAATCAGTGGTAAAAAAATATTATAAAATAATCTAATTCTAATTTTATTCATAAAGATTCTAATTTATAAGGATTTTTATTTGTCAATAATAAGTAGGTAGATATGTAAATATTTAAATCATTCAACAATTTAAATAAATCCTAATTTAGTTGCATTCTTAATAATTACTTTAATAACGAATTGATAATAATTACCTGCTTCGAGTAGATCCACAAGACAGGGGCAAAGAAGCTCTGGTTTGAACCCCTTCGCGATGCATTCGAGGGTGCCCAGAGTGTTTGTGGCATTATCGTATTCAGGTTTGAATGACACCGTGCTTTCTGTATCGCTGGAATTAACGTTCTCCGCTGCAACCTTTAAGAAAAAAAGACAAAAAAGATCAACATGATGAATTGGGGAATAGGAACTGCTCACATGCACTAGGAAATTGCACAAAGGAAATTGTCATTAAACACAGTAATTAGCTTCGGTCTTACATACATGTATATGCATATTTGATTCGAAAGGGAATATAATAATATTAGACATTGAGCGGGATCACCTACTTTTAATCCTTGAATGGCTAATATATGGGGCATACTGAAAGTCTCTGGACCTGACCACTCATAATAAAAGAAATAGAAAACCAAAATCAAAATTTGAAAATGGAACTCTGTAGGAGCAGGTTACTTTTTGACTTGCTTAATTATTATTTGTTTTTCATTGGGGTATCGTTTTAAAAATTGTGTTTCGGAATTACAATAGATTTACCTCGAGAAAATTTTCGAGCTATGACTTTTAAGATTTTTCTGAGGCTTAAGTCAGTTCGAGAGTTGCCAGAGACTTCACTTGATATTTGGTGGTGAAGGCCCATCTCGTAGCTTTGTGATTGCGTGGTTCAGTGAATTTAGACCTGGACGTAATCATCTCCACGACAATGCACGTGAAGATCGACCAGCGACTACGGTTATCGAATATGACATTTATTCTGTATGTCAATTAATAGACACTGACAAGAAATTACTTGTCAGTAAATTTGTACTTTATTGTGCATTGGCATGAGTCAAGTACAAAAGATTTTACACTTACATCAATAGGTACGGAAGCTTTGCACTCGATGGATACCTCATGATTTTGCAGAAGACCAGACACGATTGCGTGTAGAGTGATGTCGTAAAATGATAGCAAAGTTTGATGGAGGGCAATCATTGGCTGTCTATAATATTGTGATAGGTAACGAAACCAGGGTATACTGCTTTAATTTAGGAAGAAAAGCCAATTGGCAGAATAGGTTTTTCTTTTGAAGATTTGCTCGAAAGTTAAGAAAAGTCAAAGCATGGGTAAGAAAATTGTTGCTTCCTTTTTTGGCAAATTAGGACATTACACAACAGTGTCGCTTGAAGACCAGTGGGTGCAGATTGGTATGGCATCACTTGCTTGACCAGAGTTTTAGAAAACCTTCGCGAAAGGCGTCCTTGAAGCAATTCCGTCCTTCGCCTCGATAACGCGTTCGCACATTCCGCTAGGGTAACGGAAGCGCATTTTAAGGTTTCAAATTTAGAACTGATGACGCGTCCGCCATTCATACAAGTCAGACCTCGTACCTCGCGACTTTTTGTTTTTTTTAATTAAAGACAAACTTAGAGGTATACATTTAGTCATTAACCGGCGTGGTTAAGCTTACGATCGGAAGAACTTCAATTTAATTTTTATGTATATTTTCGCAATAACAAATTAATACAAAAAATAAGCAGTACATGGCTTTTAACTTAGTTTTTCGTATATAATAAACAAAACTAAACAAACTACTAATATCCATAAAATATATTTTAGGCTATGCTGTAGATAGCTTTTTGTTCTATAAAGGGTCTCTCGATTAAAAAAACTCTATTTTAAATATTTTTTTTCACCATTAGGTTCTGGTAGTCAAAAGCTCAAGAATACTTCATTTGCAGTATCTATGTTGAAATCACTCATAGTATTTGTACCTTTGATTTTTACATAGGACTTACATATATAAAAAGGATATTTAAATTAAAGGTTAACCGTATCAAATGTTATTTATTTATTTATTTTATTTAGGTACTTATGATTAGGTATACAGTTAATTGGTCATGTAATCTTATAATAATTATGTAAATTATTTAATAAGTAATATAGGGAGGTTTAACACATCTTACATGACCTTTAATGCCAATAGCACATCTAACTAGGCGATAATTTGGCCCGTCTCTAGATGTGCATATTTTTATGCAATTTTAAGAAATTAGGTGTTTTTTTTAAATAAATTATTTGGACCCACCACCTGTATATACACATACATATACCAATTTTATAAAATATATAGCTATGTAATAAATATATACATTTATAGTTGAAATTTAATAAAATTTAATTAAGAAAAATAGATAAGTGATACTAAATAAATTGTCGTGAGTTGCAAAACTGTATATATTTATAAATGTATATATTTAATGTAAATAAAAGAAGACGTTCCTTATAGAATTGTTTTCAACTTCAGTGGGCCACTTATATTGTGGGATACCGATACTGGGATACTGATTTGAATACTTCAGAGTGATAGTTATTTTTAAAAAAAATATGTCCTTTTTTATGGTTTCGCCTAAAGAATATGAACTTTTATTTTATGGTTCTAGAACTAAGTCACACTTTATAATTCTTATGGAACTTTCTTTTTCTCTCTGAATATTTTAATTCAACTCACCTCAATTTTCCGACCTCCAACAATATAAGTCCATTTAAATTTAAGGGATGCTTCTTGAGGCAGATCGAATTTGCATGAAGCTGTTGTGTGATGGCCAGGAACTCCCCTTGCGGTTGAATTCATGCAGCGTGGTACGCAAATGGAATCTGGTCAAAAATAGATTACATTTAATGTAATGTGTCTTGTTAGGCAGGAGGTACCCTTTTAATTTATTACCGCAGTACAAAACTCATGTACAGCTATCATGATGACAATTTTCTCTTGTAAATTTAGTGTTACACGCCTCAAAAGGTAAGTGACTAATTTCAACTATACTTATCGGGTGATTTTTGGCGCCAGAATCTTTAAGGATTCAATGAAAGACCACTTTTAAATCAATAACCTTTAGACTATATACTTAGCCATTTTCACGTCAAACTAAATACAATTTAAAAAAATGTGTTTGATTCTCAATTTTGTAAATAATATCTTTTGAACAAAATTTTGAGAAGCGTTGACGGCGCTGCGCTATCTAGCGATAGGTAAAATATCGCTAATAACAATATTAGCGAATTTTACATACCGATAGGCAGTGCATCTTACTCAGAACTTTTTATACTATTTTTCAAAACATTGTTTTTTTTTTTTATTTTAAAATAAATTATTTTTTCCCAAAAAAAATTTTTAAAGTTGCTTAGTTTGTCGTACTGATTCACCCACCAAAAAGATGTCACTAATTAAAAACTCAACCTGTATAATAGGGGATAAGTCCTATCAGTAAATTATTGCTACCCGTCATTGAAACTAACAGTCTAATTAGTTTAACCAATATTAGAGTTTAAATTCGAAGCATCGTGTCAATGACAGATTTGTTAAAATCAATAAGAAATATTTTTCTTCATTACCTTCTTGAATTATACAGGGGCACAACTGATTCCCTCTTTCGGTGTAAGCCAAGCATTCCAACGTCCCGAATGATTTTTCAGCAACGTTATAACGAGGCTTCAAAACAACGCTGCTGTGGTTTCCGCTGGATGTCACATTGACTGCTGGAATCTAATGAAAATATTTAATCGTTCAAATGCGAAAAATATTCCAGTAAGTGGGTATTTCGCCTTAAAAAAGGTGGAAAGGTAGGAAAGCTTTTTATATAATATGTTACCGTCTAAACCTATTCTTACTTAATACTATTTTTGACTATCATTTTAGTCAAACTAATTATAAGTCAAATTATTTTAAACCATCCAGTGACAGTCAAAATTAGACTTGACTTAGATAATCAGATAAAATAGATTTTACTATTATTTGTGAGGTAAACTGTATCGAACTCAAGCACAAGGAGGTTATTAATAGTGAAGCCTGTACAAAAAAGAGGCGCATTTAAGTCTTTGTATTCTCGAACGGCAGTCTGGCATACATAACGATGTTCATATCTGCTTCTACTTTGAGAAGGTCTTGGATATGCAATGTGATATAATGATAAATATCCTTCAGTTGTTAGAAGATGATGAAAACGGCAGAACAATTTTTTTGCCATCTATATTGACAGTTTACATTAAGCCAGTAGTAGTAGTAGTAGTAGTAAACGGAGTGGTGGGCTTGTTCCCAGCCCTTGATGTCACCTGGATCTATAAGATCTTTTGTAACTACCCACTTTGTGGTTGGGTCAGTGGTCTGCTAGTAGCCCGGTACTGCTTACCAGTCCATTCAGATTACTGCCCTTCAAGTTGGGCAGATTGCTGGGTTCGAGATAGGTTCGTCCCAGTAAATTATGTATTTTTGCGGCGAGGCCTGGGCAGCGACCAATGATGCGTATGCTGTTTTCTGGTTCTTCGCTACATATTTGGCAGGCCTTGCTCTCGGTCAAGCCAAGGTTGAATATATGTGCTCTATAGGTAGTGTATCCGATGAGGAGACCGATAGCGGTTCTAAGGTTCTTCTTGCTCATATCAAGCAGGGCTTTGGTTTTCTTAGGAAGTGGTTGCTCCATCATGGCATTTGCCTATCGTCCTGGCTCTGTTTCCAGGATGCTTCATGTTCCTGCTTCAAGGAGTCCCTGATGATTTTCTTACCAATAGCGAAGGGGACCCCAACAACTGGCTCCACCGGGTATTCCAGTGTGCCTAGTTTTGTCAGTATGTCGGCCTCTTCGTTGCCGGGTATGCCTTGATGGCCCGGTGTCCATATTAGGGTGATTTTGTTGGCTTTTCCCAATTTGTTGAGCTCTTACATATCGCCTAAGTTTATGTGGTGGCTTTAGCCAGAGCGTCCAATGCTGCATCTGCTGTCAGCGCAGATGAGTATATATTTTTTTTCCATTTACATTACATTTACCTTAAGCAAGTATAAAGGAAGACAATTCTCTGGCCAATCAAGTTAAAATCAAGCAAAAGACTAAGGTCTATAAAGGTTCATCTTTATTATCTTTCCTCAACACATCTTCATTGCTGTCCTTAAAATATAAACAGAAGGCGGCATAATAAATAATGGATATTAATTAAACTGCATAAAATAATGTAGGTGAGTGAGGGCCACACTCTATTCTTGGCTGAAAAAATACGACATTATTTTATCCTGCTGTCGGCAAAGTAAAGATTGCCTTAATGATCACTACCGCCCGATAACAGACATAGCACTTAAGAAGAAGAAACAGTACCTATTTCTTATGTAAGAGTAGCAAAATTCTATGCTTCCCGCGGGATTCAGTTTTAAAATGTTGAAATATTCCAAATATAAGGGAATTAGTAACAAAAGTTATTTACAATCTCTTTTAGAGGTGGTTTTCCATCTATTGAGACTAAAATTTATGTCCTGACAATTATGGGAACATAAAGTTACTCATTTTTCTGTATTGCAATGATTTCTTACTTACAGCAGATTTATATGTTATATGTAGGTATCTCGTTTAAATTTTGCGCGAGGGTAGCAAAAAATCAAAAACTCAAATTTACGACAATACCTACAAGAAAGTTTAAGACAATAATTGATTTGTACATCTAATATGTAACAAGTTGTAGCGGCGTAACTACATAAATAAAAATAGGAATGAATTTACTTTTCTCATTAGAGAACAATGGCATTTGAAACAGTAACGAAAGGTTTACATGATTAGTTTACCCCGCATCGTTGTACTTATTTATGCTATTTATTTTTCTATTAGGAATATTTCTCTATTTGGTGTCGTGAAAGTGCCGCGAAATAATTATGTAAAAATGTACAAAAAGCATGTTCTTACATATAGATAAAATCGAATTATTTAATAGGCAATACCAAATTGCTTATACTGGGTATGATCCTAAAGAGAGCATTGACTTAAAATAAATAGCACTATAAACCACAGCATTAAGTATCTCATTAGTCTTTTACCTGCAACCTAAGAACATATTTACTAAGACATATTGCATGTATTCGACATTCAGAAAAAGGCTAGGAATTTCAATAATAACTTAACGTCTCGCTCGAACACGCCACGAGCTTTTATTTTTTTAAGGTAAGAGTGCTTAAAATATCTAATTCCTAATAAAACTTACTGTAATAAATAGCTACTGTTTTTATTTTCTTTCTGTCTAAGTAAGAAATGCCATTTCCGAATAACATCGACCCAAAGATAAAAACAGACATTAGTTTTTATTTATTTTCGTCATAAAGATAATAAATTATCGACAAACTGACTCGGTAGCCAACTCGGCAAGGATTTGACGATACAGAAACAGATTCTTAAGTACCGCAATATCGAGCTGTCAATGAATGGTATTGACTCAAAAAAACCGTAAAAACATTGGCTCACAGTGTTAGTAGCCTTAAGTTTTGTGACGAATTGTACGAGGAATACGTACGATGTTTCAGGGCATTCTGGATATTGAAAATAAAAATAATCTACGGTTGCATAATTACAGAAAGAAATTTCTACTTACGACGATTATCTCAGATCCCATTTTGTGCAGCCATTCGAAATGAATAGGGTCGTCTTTATATTTGTTCGGCAAAACTACTTCGCATTCAGCAAAAGTAAGGTCGTTTACCAGTCCTCCAACTTTGTAACTTGTATAAATTTCTGCACATCGAGGAAGGTCTAAAATAATAAAAAAATATCACTGGCTGATATATATTCTTGATATACAATCAATCATGTAATTCAATGCCATAACTTGAGAAATAATTTAAATGACAAGTGTTCTTTGTAACATAAAAAAATACAATTAAATTTACTGAATATAGGAACTTCTTCATTTGGAGCTTACATGAAATTAAAATATTGATTATCATGACAAAACATTTCTGACCCTCTAATTTGACTCATTTACTTTATATGCGGCGATTTGGTAAAAAATTGGCATATATACAGTACTAATTTCTCGGTATTTTTTTTCATTTTTAGGTAGGTAAAAACAATTTTTTTTATCATTTTGGAATGTAAGTGTACATAAGCATTAGTGAACATTTTATAATAAATTACTTCTTTACTACATATATCATGTTAAAGGTATAATATAATAAATTGCTTCCATTGGATTTCGATTAATAGTCTCGCTGTAAATAATAATAAAAAATAAATTATAAAACCCAAAATAATATTCTGGTTTATAATGTAGGTATTTCGGGTTTTATTATATTGTGGCCATTTGTAATTCTTTATCAATTTAGAAGAGCAAAGAATTTCATTTATAAAAGCAAACAAATTTTCTTATGTTCAATTGTTAGAGAAATCATTTTTTACTGCGATTTGATTTAACAATATCTGTTGCTATTTAATTTTGTGGCTATTTTGATTATTTATTATATTAGTTTTAGGAAATAGTTTTGAGAATAGAAAGCGGTTGGATAAACAAAGCTTCATATTCGAAAAGGTTTTGTTTAAAATATCAACCTGCCTGCTTTGGAAAATAGCGCTTTAGAACAGGATATCCAACAGGCAATGGTTCGTGTAGTGTTACCAGACTTTTCTCTTTTATTTAAACATGTGAAAGATTCTGTGGTACCGCTCATACCTATTGAAGGGAAAATTTCTCGAGATTCGTGATAATACTACATGTAAAGTTGACTGCTAGTTATCAAAAAATAATTAGCAGGGAAAAGTAGCAGGAGTTATCAATCTTTCGAATTTTGTGATCTAAGGATGGAAGTTCAGACCTTCCAATTTAAAGAGATCGTAACTTATATATTTTTCTTTTTAAGGGCGGGTCGGTACATCCAAATGGCAGTATATCCATTTCGATATCGTGCGGCTTGCGAGCCATTGCCTCTAAAATCTGGTATTTTTAGTCGTTCTGGAACTTGGATATACTGAACGTGACACTTTCCATACCGCAGTCTAGTACTATTTTAGCCTGCAGCGGTAAGATTATTTTATGAGGAAAGAAGTCGAAAAAACATGAAGCAATAAAAACCGGGTCGGTAAAAATTGCACGGATTTTTAGCCTCATATTCGATTTCTTCCATCGCCACATCTATTATGAGTTTAAACAATTCACCGTGGCCCTTCTTCGAGCTCGCTCGTGCATAGAACATAAAAAACTCGGAATGTAAACGCGCTCCTCCAATTGGAGTTTTAGTAAGAGAGCTCGATCAAGAATTACAAATTTCTAAGTAGAATAAATAGCTAGAAAGGGTTGTTAAAATATAAACCCTACAAAGTTTTTCGCTTTTTTGGTATCTAGTTTTAAAAAGGGGTAACAGATTTTATATTTTAATTTTATGTATCCACACCTATCCTATAATGTACATCATAATTAATAGTCGTTCATTTTATAGTCTTTATGGATTTTTATTATATTTCTATATTAAATCATAATATTTTAATACGGCAAAATGGGCTAATTTTAAATTTCCTAACCCATTTTCTCAGTAAGTTTTGAAAGTTTATTGATATATTCTCATTAAAAAAAATCCTTTGTCATCCTGGAACACTAATTTTGTCCAAAACAAAATTTATGTTTATGTTTTTAGATATTTCTATAACCAAACAATTGCTCTAATACGATGTTTCTAAACCATATTTAAGTCTAGATGTATCCTTTATATCGACATTATTTATAGTTGATACTAAACTTCTTTTATCTGTGGAACGAAACATATGGATAATTTGGAAGATGTATTGTTCAAAAGAAGAAAAATAAAAGTGAAGCAAAAAATTAAAAGGCAAGTATATTAAGTAAGAAATAAAACTATCATTCTACATTAGACTTGAAAGTGGTGGAAACTAGCATGTTATAAAACGCAATGAAAGCCGTTGGAAAATTTAAAAACAATGGTTAAATTTAGTTGTCTTGAATAAAAATACGATACTACTAATAAGAAAACAAATAAAATTGTAGTATTCTCAACTATAAAATCAAAAGATAGGTATAAAAAATATTTCCTCTAAGATATTTTTGACTATAATATATGTCTAATTTCAAGTTTTTATAAAAGTTGTCTGCTTAAAATAATATACTCGGTACATAATTATTTCA
The DNA here is from genome assembly GCA_944548615.1 of Micropterix aruncella. NCBI lineage: Eukaryota > Metazoa > Arthropoda > Insecta > Lepidoptera > Micropterigidae > Micropterix > Micropterix aruncella. Next base: position 50,918 of record CALYMY010000209.1, read on the forward strand.
TGAAATGATGATTATGTAAGCTGAAGTATTATACAGCCAATCCTAATATTTTATTTCAAATTATTATGTAATAAATTATTATTCATACTTGAAAACTCTGTGTCCGTTTAAGAATATACGTACTATAAAAGTTCTAAAATGGTTAAAAGAAACATTATCGTATAAAAACGAGACAATAGCGTCTACAGTGAGCTCCCTTACTACAATTGAAACTGGCTCAATGGGCCATGAAATAATATGCGGAATCGAAAACGATTTGAGAAAACAGACGGATTTCCCTGCAGATGGAATCTCAATATACAGGCAACTCAGAAACCAAATAATTATTTAAATTATCGTACATGTGAGTATCACATTTATCATCAGTTTTATCGTAATTTCGATTACAGTCTAATGTTCTGATAGCGGAAATCTAGATATTATGGGTATTTCGATCGAAAAATACAATCATTATTTAGGACATATAATCATATCAAGGCTTAAATAGAAAAACGATAAATGTCAACTTTTAAATAATTTTTGATAATTACATATTTAAAATTTACTTGTTTAAAATATGGCCGTTTATCAAGGATTTGTTTGAGCGTGAAAAAAATATATATTTTCTGTAAACCAAATATGTTTGAGTTTGTAAAAAAATATTTTATCTAAATTTATAGCTCATAAATAAAGTACATCATTTACACAAAAAATGTCATTGACCATTATCGCTGTAAATTTTCTTATAATATTGCTTCTATTCTGAAGCGCTTCTATAACAGGCAAATTGCTTTTGTTTCGGATGTTTCGTCGACTGCAAAAGGACCTTTAAACTTACATAACACCGTCGAAAGTCGTGCACATCCGTAAGTATATCTCATTCAAATATTAGCATTTCCCGATCCAAGCTGGGATTTCCTTCGCTGCTTTTTAAGTAGCATTTACTAATTTTATTTTAAATGAAAATATCAACCTATAAACGGATTTCTTTACAAACCTTATCAAATATAACAATATTATATATATATATATATATATATATATATATATATATATATATATATATATATATATATATATATATATATATATATATATATATATATATATATATATATATATATATATATATATATATATATATATATATATATATATATATATATATATATATATATATATATATATATATATATATATATATATATATATATATGATTGTAAATGTGTAAATTATTATTTTTTCAAATTTAAATTATGTTTATTACTAAATAAATGAAATGATAAAATAATTATTTATTTTATCATTTCATTTATTTAGTAATAAACATAATTTCAATTTGAATATATATATATATATATATATATATATATATATATATATATATATATATATATATATATATATATATATATATATATATATATATATATATATATATATATATATATATATATATATATATATATATATATATATATATATATATATATATATATATATATATATATATATATATATATATATATATAATTGATTAGAGGGATGATTATGAAGAAAATAATAATAAAAGCCACTTACATACATAGTACAATATAGTGGAGAAAGGGGTCCCTTGTTTGAATTAGGGATTGCTTTATATTTAAACGAGATTGGTTGGTTGTCTTTGACTTGCGAACAGAGATGTAGGTTTATAAGGCCTTTTTAATCTAGAAACACTCACCCTTCAAACAACCAATCTCTAAACTAAGCAACCATCCTTCCTAAATAATAAAATCCCTCGATTAGATTTTAATTCGAGCAAAAAAACAATGAAATACTTGTTTTTTGTCGGCTTATGCCGTCTTCTTAAAAACTAGATGACAGGTGACAGGTGGAAAAATTTAAAATTTCGAATTTTCTTTTTTATTTTCAAAAAGTGGTTATAAAGAAGCTGAGATCAAAAGTAGTCAGCCAAACCTTAAAATTAAAAGCGTGATATGCCCTTATCTATATGAAAGGCAGCACTCAGCTCTTTCCAATTATTTGGAAAGTTTATATTAACCTAAATGGTGTATTTACAGTGAATAAAAAGTAAAATATGTAAAAAGTTAATATTTTCAAAATATTTGATAGTTTTTTGGTGTATATTCTTTATAGAATTGATTAGAGGGATGATTATGAAGAAAATAATAATAAAAGCCACTTACATACATAGTACATAGTAGAGAAAGGGGTCCCTTGTGTGAATTATCGATTGCTTTATATTTGAAATCGAAGACTATCGTTTTCTATCCTATTTATAATGCTTTATATTTAAACGAGATTGGTTGGTTGTCTTTGACTTGCGAACAGAGATGTAGGTTTACAAGGCCTTTTTAATCTAGAAATACTCACCCTTCAAACAAGATATATAAATATATATATATATATATATATATATATATATATATATATATATATATATATATATATATATATATATATATATATATATATATATATATATATATATATATATATATATATATATATATATATACCTATATATATATTTATTTATTTATTATGTTTTTAATTAAATTAATAGTTGACTACTTATAGTATTAGGAATAAAATAACCATTATATACTGTCATAAAGACATTAAAATATATTTAGGTCATTGCATTATTTAGGATATAAAAGTGATCCATAAAATAAAGCTAACAATAGCGAATCATTTGTTGTTTAGGTCCAAATCAATTTTACTACTATACCCCACTGGCAACATTTTGCCGTATCATAATAATATTATATGTAGGTAAGTTTCGGCAAGCATTTCGATATCCTGTTCCAGTGTGCGACGGCCGCCCTTAAAAGAATTTAGTGGCGTAGTTCAAGAGGGTGCTTGCGACCGCTCTGTGTCATATCACGACTATCTGGGCGGGTGAAACGTTTGCTGTTTTCTTGACGTTTCTCTAATATATTATCGGACCAGGTCGCCCGGGGTGGACGAGCTCTCGTTTCACATGCAGATGTGGAGGAACCAAAGATATTTTAATAAATCTCTATCCTAACGTCTTCATTTTTGTATATAACCTTTTTATTTATTTAATTATTATTGATAAATCAACAATAGAAAACACTTTATTTTTTTGCGCCTTTAAAATCAGAGAAAAAGTTTTTAAATATATTTATTTTTTACTTACGTTCTCACTTATAAAACATTTCTTATAAAACGCATTTTTTTAATAGTAGTAAACAAACATTTAATTATTTTAATTTTTTTTTTGTTGCTCAATATTTTTGACGATTTTTGCTGAAAACCTAATGAATAAAATATTTTAAACACTTAAAGGATTCGTCAGTACCATACTTTACAAATTGACAAATAAAATTGTTATTTTAAAATACGTAATATAAAAATCATACTTTCTTTTGGCTCCTTTGGCTAATATTTGGCTATTATTAGGCCATCAAAATACGTAATACGGGCCTGAAGATACTAGTTTAAAAATTTACATACTTTTAAAGATGAGTCAATTTACCACCCTATATTTTTTTTTAGTGTTAACAATAATTTCAATAACAATTCGAATGATGTATTTGATGTATTAACAATATTCAATACTAAAATTTTGTATCAAAATAATAGAGACTGTTGTCACAATCAAACTAAAATAAATCTACCACCAACATAAAAAAAATCGATGAAAAGACGAGAACTCACCTTGACTTTCTCTTAAATATTCAATTGGAGTTAAAAATAAAGATAGGTATATGTTACAATAGGACAGGTAATAAAGGGAGCTATAATATAATATGGAAGGCGAGTGAATAGAGTTTTATATGAAAATGTACATAGTTTTTTGCGCTAATTTAGTCGGAGCCCTTTTAGTATATAATGATGTAACTATATTTTTTTTTCAAAAGAGCTGATTGTTTCGTGATTTTTTATATAAATACAAGTACTAGCACAAATCTTTCAAAAGACTATTAAAAATATTCTAAATTATAATATAAGAATATTGTATAGCGTAAATATGTAAAAGGTAATTTATTAAAAAGTATGCGCCTATCGGAGGGTTAACCAACAGCGACACCCAGTACAACAAATATAATTATATATTAGATATACTTACCCAACAAATAATCATCCAAGACGAAGGGCATATCCGAGAAAACAAATTTTTTGTAGTTGTTTGGTCGAGTTATCAATGTGACGTGATGCACTTCATATGTTTCAATACTTGTGAAGCCGGCCAACTTCAACGCTTCAATTTTCTATGGAAAAAAACATGAAATGAGTAAAATAGTAAATAAAAGGACAACAAAATATTTTACATATATGTACCTATGTATATATATATATATAGATATATATATATATATATATATATATATATATATATATATATATATATATATATATATATATATATATATATATATATATATATATATATATATATATATATATATTTTCAAATTGAAATTACGTTTATTACTAAATAAATGAAATGATAAAATAATGAAAGGGCACTTATCTGGTCTGTGGTGACCAGGAGTGACTCCACGCCTTATTCTTCTCTTCCTTCAGCGCTTGCTAGGTGTTTCCTGCTGTGGTATTAGAACCTGATCAAAATTCATTCTCGTCTCGCATTGTTGTGTTGCCGCTACCATTTTGATCAGGTTCTAATACCACAGAAGGAAACACCTAGCAAGCGCTGAAGGAAGAGAAGAATAAGGCGTGGAGTCACTCCTGGTCACCACAGACCAGATAAGTGCCCTTTCATTATTTTATCATTTCATTTATTTAGTAATAAACATAATTTCAATTTGAAAAAATAATAATTTACACATTTACCATCAAATATTATATATATATATATATATATATATATATATATATATATATATATATATATATATATATATATATATATATATATATATATATATATATATATATATATATATATATATATATATATATATATATATATATATATATATATATATATATATATATATATATATATATATATATAAATATATATATATATACCTATATATATATATATATATATATATATATATATATATATATATATATATATTTGATAGTTTTGTGTATATATTCTTTTTAGAATTGATCAATAAGATGATTATAAAGTAAATAATTATAAAAGCCACTTACATCGTGACGAAGGATTCCCTTGATCGGATTCGGGAATGCTTTAGGTGTTAACGAGAATGATGAATGCCTCTCACTTGCGGAAAGAGGAGTAGGTTTAAGTTGGGCCCATTTTACAACTAGTAACGCTCACCCTTCATCCAATTATCTCAAAAATTAAGCTACAATCCTTCTTTATACGTATATTTCTACAAACCTTTCTAATTTTTAATATATATATATATATATATATATATATATATATATATATATATATATATATATATATATATATATATATATATATATATATATATATATATATATATATATATATATATATATATATATATATATATATATATATATATATATAAATATATATATATATATATATATATATATATATATATATATATATATATATATATATATATATATATATATATATATATATATATATATATATATATATATATATATATATATATAATAAACATCATCCTATAAACGGATTTCTTTACAAACCTTATCAAATATAATAATATTATACTGTTTTCTACACTATTTCTTTACAATTTTTTAATATTATACAATTTTATATAGGTTTACCCTATTTTGATAACATTATACAATCTTTTTTATAAACTGCTCTGCCAGAAATTAAGATTGAAGTTTCTTCTTTCATTTCATTGAGCATATGGAGGTTTTTTTAGTTTTATTTCGATTTAATGGCTCGTTGATAACAAACTCAGCCAATTGTATCATATTTTAAATGTTGGTAGCATTCGAAATTTGAATTATTTCGTAATGTCACTTTCATTTGGAAAACGGCTTTGCCGAAGTGATCAATAGTTTATTTTTTTATTTTTTCGCTTAATTCGTCTCAATTGAAGGCATTTTGTGTTGCATAAGGATAAGCCCTATTTATGAGATATATGGATGAATAGTGATCGTTAGTCGACTGCAAAAGGACCTTTAAACTTACATTGCACCGTCGAAAGTCGTGTACATCCGTAAGTATATCTCATTCAAACATAAGCATTTCCCAATACAAGCTGGGATTTCCTTCGCTACTTTTTAAGTAGCTTTTACTAATTTTATTTTAAATAAAAACATCATCCTATAAACGGATTTCTACAAACCTTATCAAATATAACAATATTATACTGTTTTCTACAATATTTCTTTACAATTTTTTAATATTATACAATTTTATATAGGTTGACCCTATTTTGATAACATTATACAATCTTTTTTATAAACTCCTCTGCCAGAAATTAAGATTGAAGTTTCTTCTTTCATTTCATTGAGCATATGGAGGTTTTTTTAGTTTTATTTCGATTTAATGGCTCATTGATAACAAACTCAGCCAATTGTATCATATTTTAAATGTTGGTAGCAATCGAAATTTGAATTATTTCGTAATGTCACTTTCATTTGGAAAACGGCTTTGCCGAAGTGATCAATAGTTCATTTTTAATTTTTTCGCCTAATTCGTCTCAATTGAAGGCATTTTGTGTTGCATAAGGATAAGCCCTATTTATGAGATATATGGATGAATAGTGATCGTTAGTCGACTGCAAAAGGACCTTTAAACTTGCATTGCACCGTCGAAAGTCGTGCACATCCGTAAGTATATCTCATTCAAACATAAGCATTTCCCAATACAAGCTGGGATTTCCTTCGCTACTTTTTAAGCAGCTTTTACTAATTTTATTTTAAATAAAAACATCATCCTATAAACGGATTTCTTTACAAACCTTATCAAATATAACAATATTATACTGTTTTCTACAATATTTCTTTACAATTTTTTAATATTATACAATTTTATATAGGTTGACCCTATTTTGATAACATTATACAATCTTTTTTATAAACTCCTCTGCCAGAAATTAAGATTGAAGTTTCTTCTTTCATTTCATTGAGCATATGGAGGTTTTTTTAGTTTTATTTCGATTTAATGGCTCTTTGATAACAAACTCAGCCAATTGTATCATATTTTAAATGTTGGTAGCATTCGAAATTTGAATTATTTCGTAATGTCACTTTCATTTGGAAAACGGCTTTGCCGAAGTGATCAATAGTTTATTTTTTTATTTTTTCGCTTAATTCGTCTCAATTGAAGGCATTTTGTGTTGCATAAGGATAAGCCCTATTTATGAGATATATGGATGAATAGTGATCGTTAGTCGACTGCAAAAGGACCTTTAAACTTACATTGCACCGTCGAAAGTCGTGCACATCCGTAAGTATATCTCATTCAAACATAAGCATTTCCCAATACAAGCTAGGATTTCCTTCGCTACTTTTTAAGCAGCTTTTACTAATTTTATTTTAAATAAAAACATCATCCTATAAACGGATTTCTTTACAAACCTTATCAAATATAACAATATTATACTGTTTTCTACAATATTTCTTTACAATTTTTTAATATTATACTATTTTATATAGGTTTACCCAATTTTGATAACATTATACAATCTTTTTTATAAACTCCTCTGCCAGAAATTAAGATTGAAGTTTCTTCTTTCATTTCATTGAGCATATGGAGATTTTTTTAGTTTTATTTCGATTTAATGGCTCGTTGATAACAAACTCAGCCAATTGTATCATATTTTAAATGTTGGTAGCATTCGAAATTTGAATTATTTCGTAATGTCACTTTCATTTGGAAAACGGCTTTGCCGAAGTGATCAATAGTTTAATTTTTTATTTTTTCGCTTAATTCGTCTCAATTGAAGGCATTTTGTGTTGCATAAGGATAAGCCCTATTTATGAGATATATGGATGAATAGTGATCGTTAGTCTGCAAAAGGACCTTTAAACTTACATTGCACCGTCGAAAGTCGTGCACATCCGTAAGTATATCTCATTCAAACATAAGCATTTCCCAATACAAGCTGGGATTTCCTTCGCTACTCTTTAAGTAGCTTTTACTAATTTTATTTTAAATAAAAACCTCATGCTATAAACGGATTTCTTTACAAACCTTATCAAATATAACAATATTATACTGTTTTCTACAATATTTCTTTACAATTTTTTAATATTATACAATTTTATATAGGTTGACCCTATTTTGATAACATTATACAATCTTTTTTATAAACTCCTCTGCCAGAAATTAAGATTGAAGTTTCTTCTTTCATTTCATTGAGCATATGGAGGTTTTTTTAGTTTTATTTCGATTTAATGGCTCGTTGATAACAAACTCAGCCAATTGTATCATATTTTAAATGTTGGTAGCATTCGAAATTTGAATTATTTCGTAATGTCACTTTCATTTGGAAAACGGCTTTGCCGAAGTGATCAATAGTTTAATTTTTTATTTTTTCGCTTAATTCGTCTCAATTGAAGGCATTTTGTGTTGCATAAGGATAAGCCCTATTTATGAGATATATGGATGAATAGTGATCGTTAGTCTGCAAAAGGACCTTTAAACTTACATTGCACCGTCGAAAGTCGTGCACATCCGTAAGTATATCTCATTCAAACATAAGCATTTCCCAATACAAGCTGGGATTTCCTTCGCTACTCTTTAAGTAGCTTTTACTAATTTTATTTTAAATAAAAACCTCATCCTATAAACGGATTTCTTTACAAACCTTATCAAATATAACAATATTATACTGTTTTCTACAATATTTCTTTATAATTTTTTAATATTATACAATTTTATATAGGTTGACCCTATTTTGATAACATTATACAATCTTTTTTATAAACTCCTCTGCCAGAAATTAAGATTGAAGTTTCTTCTTTCATTTCATTGAGCATATGGAGGTTTTTTTAGTTTTATTTCGATTTAATGGCTCGTTGATAACAAACTCAGCCAATTGTATCATATTTTAAATGTTGGTAGCATTCGAAATTTGAATTATTTCGTAATGTCACTTTCATTTACAAAACGGCTTTGCCGAAGTGATCAATAGTTTAATTTTTTATTTTTTCGCTTAATTCGTCTCAATTGAAGGCATTTTGTGTTGCATAAGGATAAGCCCTATTTATGAGATATATGGATGAATAGTGATCGTTAGTCGACTGCAAAAGGACCTTTAAACTTACATTGCACCGTCGAAAGTCGTGCACATCCGTAAGTATATCTCATTCAAACATAAGCATTTCCCAATACAAGCTGGGATTTCCTTCGCTACTTTTTAAGTAGCTTTTACTAATTTTATTTTAAATAAAAACATCATCCTATATATATATATATATATATATATATAAATAAAAACATCATCCTATATACGAAATATATCCCGAATCCGATCAAGGGAATCCTTCGTCAAGA